>SDEE01000151.1:0-84412 GCA_004126415.1 Candolleomyces aberdarensis
ATAAACTACTCGATTCGCTTCCCATGCATTCTCGATTTCTGAGCCCACTCTGTGATTTCTTTCTCAGCTCCGTCCCTACTTTCGCCGGCTATCTTTCCAGTATATTCATACAATTGGCCCATCCGGGCGGACCTGGACACTCCAGCCTTGCCTCATCCAATCTATATGGGCTGACTTCATCGGATTGCTAAACCGGAACGGATATCCTATTTTAGCCCTCTTCAAAGATCTCGGTTGTCCCGACAAACAACGTCCAGGTGGGATGGAAATTGTATGGTGGTGTATTGCTCAGAGCTAGTGTTGCCCTCCTCAAGGGGCGTATAGTTTGAGTATACTGAAACAACTCCATGATGCGGTCAAAGAGCGACCTTTGAGCACGGATAGCGTCCTGTCATCCGAAGCGGGATCCGTACTCTAGATCACATCCTGAAGGACTACAAGGAGTCCTGAACCAGGTAGACGATGTCAGCTTCCTCCTTGAGTCTCCCCCCCAGGAGGGACGCTAAGCTAGGGCAAGGATTTGCCTGGCTTGGTTTCGTTCGTACTCAGGTGTTTTGAGTGTTGAGAGGTGGAACCTTGGGTATTTAACTCTGTGGGGTTGTTTGCAGGGGTAAGCGGAACGGATACTGTTGAGGGATCATGGGATGGTAAGGATCCACTCCTCGTATTGGGGATTTCGGCCACCAGTTCGGAGTGTTCATCAACGGATCTGTTGTTGCGTCCCTTGAGACCGGACTTCCTGGACTTGGGAGGCATCGCGCGGGGACGGGAGGGGAGGAGCCTAGCAAGATAGTGACGGGAGGGAAGAGTAAACAGCAAGGAGTAAACAGCCGTCGAACCGAGTTAGGCACGCAGCCGGCGAAATTATGATAGGGCAGTGATCTCCGGTAGACGCCCATAATCCAGTGAAATGCTATGCATATCACGTCTTCGTCAGTTGTGTGGAAACTTAGAAATAGAGATCTCGAAAATATCGGGTAGGAGAAGGTGGACTGGAAAGTCGGTGCACGTGCACAGCACCCATCGAAGAGCACTAGTGGGCACTAGTCAGTGAACTTAGCCTTGCATAGGCTGAGCAAATACTTGGTCACTACAAGGTGCTACGAGAGTCCGAAAGTGCCTTTGAAGTACAGCGGAAAGTACCAAAATGTTCTTACAGGATACTAGTTAGACATGCAAGTAAATGACATAGGCGACGTGAGTGATCCATAACACTGTGTTTCTATCCTCTTGACCCACTCTACGTATAGTCCGACATTCTCTGGAAGCGATCTCTTGCAAGCAGGTCGTGAAGAAAGGGCAGAGGAAGGAGGGGAACGACCAGATGAAGCGTAAGTATCCGGCACGACTTTCAGGCCCCTTTGCAGAACGTGATGCCTTACCTCCCTCGTCGCAAGGTGCTTTCCGACTTGTTCAACTTTGGTCGACCCCTATATCTTTTCGGTCCTTTTCGGTCCCTTTCCGGGCTTCCTTTCCGGCTCGACTTGACGGAGTGAAGGGTGGCTTTGCTCCAAGAGCTTGTGGAGTGGATAGAAGAGCGCCGGGGAATAAGTGACCCTTCTCGGACTGGCATACATCGGACGACTCGAAAGCTCAGGGACTGGGAGAGACTTGCAAAGTTCCAGTATTGGATGATTCCGTTTATGGGCATCGACGGACAAAAGCATAAGACCTTTCGAGGATGTAGCAGATTGCAACCCACTATGTTCCCCAAGTTTCACCAATCTGTCCCATCCGCCTCCAGAGAGCTTGACCACAGCTTCGCATATTTGGTTGTAGATGGGCATGTCGGGGCAAATAATTAATGCCAGAGGGAGTAAACGGGGCCATGCCAACAGTGCAAGATCCAGGACGTCTAGTGAATATTTCTGACGCACGTCGGTAGCTCTGAGTCCTATCCGGTGGTGCATCGCCCGACTTCCCCGTATATCTGCCGTTACATGTAAATCTGAGGTTAGGACTAGGTTCAGAGCTGATGAGAACTCACAATCCAAATCCACGGCAAGAACGTGGTCGAGAGACTTGACGGCGAGATCCCCAATGAGCATATCGGGGGGGACGTGGAATGATCGGCAACGACTTGAATCGAGCAGGTAGTCGAGGAAAGACTTGTGGTAAAAGGCGATGTTCAGCTTGTTGAGCTCGCCGTAGCCGTAATCCGTCACCCGAATAACAGATTGAAGGTCATCAAAAATGTGATTGCATTCATGGTCATCCCACATGAGGAGGCGTTCAATTGTTCTCGCTCCTGCGAGGCTCTGAACCTCGATTATGTGCAAATCACCTATGAGGACGAAGCTCATCAAACGATAAATCAAACGAGGACATTCTCCTTCGCCTTCAAATGATTCTTGGTATGCGGTCTGCGCGGCGGAAAGGATGTTCGTGTAGAGGGCATCCAAGGAAGCGAATGGATTTCGGCTTCGCTTGTTGGGAGAGTTGGAAATCCAATCGATAACAATCTGCAGGCGACTGAAGGGAGACCGCCGGTGGTCTCCAACGAACTTGAGCAAGGTTGTAGCGTAGATGAACTGTCCAGAGGCGCCTTGAACTAGAATCTCTAACAGGTCTTCTGACGGCCAGTGGCTGTCTCCATTGGACCGCCCCATCTCCCGCAGCCTCCGACGTAGATAGAGACGAATGTCTGCCGTTGCGTCGTGTTCGTTGAGGATGATGTGGTACGCCCCGCTGAGGCCACCGGTGGATGCCAAAGCACTCCTGATGGCATACTCAGGCCGACTCGTGAGGAATATTCGGAAGGGAAGGCCTTTGTCGACGCAGGTGTGCAGCACTCGTATGACTTGAGCTTGGTGGTCTTCCCCCTTGCATTCATCGAGACCGTCGACAATTATAATCCAATGTCGCTTCGACCTCCAACGACGAATGGCATTGAGGACAGGGTTGATCAGCAGCACCTCTGCCTGGGTCTCCATCGACATCTTGAATATGGCTGGATCTTTCTCCACGGCGCGAAGGATATGAGTTTCGGCCTCTTCCATGGATCTTGAGATCTGGTAGGCGAGGGAGGCGACGAAGCGATCTGGGTTGTTGCGAAGAGGGTCGATCACGGAAAAGAAGAAACTGGCGCCAAGGCGTGTCTCGGCGCAGGTCTCAGAGATGGTTTGAGCGAGCGCCGACTTTCCTGACCCAGCCGAGCCTGTCATGCACAGCAATTTCGAGGGTACTTCGTCGCTTTCGGCCCAGTTCACGATTTCTTCGATCAGGCCCACACGGGTATCTTCGTCGCATTTCGGGGTGTCGAAACTCCTGTCCTTTGAGTTGTAAGTCGCAGATGGCGCCGAGTTGGCAAGCAGAATAGCCAAAGCATCGTGCGGCGACCCGTTGCGGAGGACCGTCGTATTGATGCGGGTATTGTGCATGTTGAATCCTTGAGCATTCCTAAACAGCTGGATCGTCGGGGTATGCTCTTCCTCATCGGCGCTTTCTATTTCTTCTTCGTCGTTTGTGCCCTGGGAAATAGGGCTACGTCCGTCCTGGCGTCCACGCAAGATCGAGCGCTGGGCTCTGTCGGCGGGTGACCCGGACTGCTGGTCGCGTTCGTCTTGATCTTGTTCAGAGGAGTCATCCCCCGACCCAGTACAACAATTCAGGCGTTTGAAAAGGTCCTTGAAGGGCATGCCGATGAAGCGAAATCGACGGTATGAGGGAAAGAGGAGTCAAGCGCCTGCTTGCAATCCCATATGAGGCTGTGAACATGAGGTCCCAGGGCTAGACCCGCATAATTCCTGAATATTTGGGCTCCCTTGTTTTCTATTGCCGAAACCTGCCCAATAACTTCCTGCGATATTATTGGGAACCCGGGCATTGCGTGGTAGGTAGATATACTGGGGACGTGTCTTTAGAATGGGACACGGGCATGCAGTTGTCCGGAGCGGCCTGTAGCGGTGTGGAGATCGTCATATTGAAATGGCGTCCTGCATGGTGGGTGCCACAACCTCCCCGGTGCCGGTGAATCCTTGAGCGTTTGCAAACAGATGAATTCCTGGTCTTCTTGACCCTCCGTGTTTGTTCCCCGCTGGTAGCTCTGCCGACAGAGGCCCGAGCTTCCACTGGTGTCGATGCTGACTGCGATGGAGTCGATTGCCTTGACGTTCGAGGTGTAAAGGTGTGCCTTGTGGCGCCGCTCGACGCAACAGATCGGTTCGCGCTCCGAGTCTTGGTCTGGGGGTGGGTTCGATATGAAGAGGAAGAAGAACCGTGAAAAAACATAGTCAAATATCTGAGTCGCCAGCTGTTCGACCCAGGCGAGAATCTTTGTGATTTTCCCCAGGCTAGAAAGATGGTAACAATGATCATAAGGATGGTTGTAGGTCTCATAATAGTCAAATGTAGTCACGAGCACTGGAGTCGCTGAAACGGGCAATAACTGCCGGTCGTCGAGTGGGCATGGGTGTCGAGAATGGGTTTGACATTGCGTTTTACACGTTTCTCTCTTTATTCATCTTTCCTTCTCTTTCTCTTCTTTCTTTTATCTCTAGTCGTTCTCTAATCCCTAGTCATGCCCAGTGACACGGCGTCTACCAGCTCTCGTGTCTCAATCCCCATCTCTCCCGCTTTCTCCACCGACACCGTCTCCAGTGCACCCAACTCAGAGCCCACCTCCGACGAACAGCCCGATCTTGGGGCGTTCACCACCGTTTTTTGGGCATGGAACAACTTACAGCCCCATCCGCGCCATCCAATGCCACAGTTTCACCCACCTCCGTCATCTCGAACATCCCGCCTCGAGGAATCATCCATCTCCTCCTTCACCCATCCAGGGCTCAGCGAGGCTTCTGGAACCGAAAGCCCCCCTCCAGCTGATACCGTATGGGCCCAGCGCCAGCTACATTCCTACTTCAATATCAATAGCATCACCCCGTCCTCCGAGCAAGTCCAGGAACTTGAAGACGAGGAAGACGAGTACGAGGTCCGTGTAAATAACGACAATCCAGAGGCAGAATACAGAGAATCGCCACCTCCACCCTCACCCCTTTCTGAAGATTCTCGCACAGTCGAAATATTCGAAGCCGCCTCCGATATAGACATTCCAGATACTGAATCTTTCGCGGAGTCGCTCGACCAGTCCACGGCCGGGGCAGACATGGCCCTTCCGGTGACGGTGTTTTCTCCTAATCGAGATACCCCGGTCGGCCTGCAAGCAAGCGAGGAAGGAGATAATTCCTCGTTGACTTCCCGCGAGCATCCTCTGCGCGACGCCAACGGGTACCAACCATACTCATTCCATCGCTCTTCCGCCCACCAAATACCGTCTCTTCGCGGTCACGATGTGCAAATCACTCCTAGACGTGCCGAGTTTCCAATTCACGATCGTTCGTCGGTCTACTCGCAGTCGTCCTCAAGAACGGCAGGAACAAGAAGGGCATGGTCACACCTCCAGCATCGTCCTTCGCCTCATCAAGCACCAGTAGACGATAACTCGTCTCTATACTCATACCACACTCACGAGGACTCGGAAAGCGCGGTTCGATCGCTGCTTCACAAGGCTAGGGCAACAAGGTCGTTGGTGAACGATAACTCGACGATGGCGCATTCCTCCGTGGACGGATCGGATACGCGGTCCACGATGACAAGAGATTACACCCCCACTTCCGATGGTGCACCTCACACAATCCAGACGCCCGACTCGTCCCCAGCACACTCACTCGCATCCCATACTCACTCGTCGACGTCCGATTTGCATTCGATGTCATTGGTGTCTCAACGTCCGGTTGCGTCAAGCGTCAACTCGCCTTCAGGGTCGTCAAGGACTACCCAGCGCATTTCAGTCAACACTGTACAAGCTGGGAGGCACACCAAGGGCCCATCGTTCTCTCCTCAAATCGAACCTCCCTCTCCCCTACCTACCCCAGACGACAACAACTCAGAGGTCATCATCCCTTACTCGCCTGCGCAACGGGCGGTGCTCGTCGATGATGAATACGAGGACGATTCGCACACTCCGACGCGCAGGCCCGTGGCGCGTGGAGGACGTGGAGGAGGGTCCGTGGAGCAGCAACAGCAGCAGGGGCAGCGCGAGCACGAGTACGAGCAGTACCTCCAACAGGGCGCTATGCATCCGTACCCGCACCCTTTGTTGGGCCATCATGTGTTGCCTACGACGTACCAGCCCTTCAAAGGTCCTGGGTTCGACCCGGAGCCACCCTCTCAGCAGGAGCATCCTACTGCAAACTCAAATGGGGGTGCTGCTTATGTCGATTACCAAGAGGACGATGGGTGTATCCCAGAGGAGCATCCTTCGCTTGGGCTCTTAGATGAGGCGTTGGGGTTCATTGCGGCGGAACGAGCCAGGTTGGAGGCGAATAGAGAGGCTGGACTGTCACACCCGCTTCCCATGGACGCGACGGCGATGGTCCCGAGGGAATGGCAGCACGTCGTCGGTAAGTCTCTCTCTTTTCTTAATTCCCCTTCCCCACCACCCCACCTTTTTGCTCTGTTCTGTCTCTGATCACACACATTATTCCTTGTTTTCGTATTTTGGGTTTATCAATCAGTTGAGTGACGGTGCTTCTTCTCCAGAACCGAAACGCAAGAGAAGGAGGAAGAAGCCCATTACTACTGCCACTGCCACTGCCACTGCCACTGCTACGGTGAAGGACCACCATCCGAATGGTCATCTCGGTGTCGTTGCCCCGGCGTCGCCATCGTTAACCGCTACCTCGATGACGACGGTATCGGGTCTCTCGGCTACGAGACCCTTGCTTCTTGCTGCTACCGCTCCCTCTACTGCGGACAAGGATAAAGACAAGAAGAAGGATGTGACGGCGTTCAATCAAGATGATGATGATCACCATCAAGACGACGGATTACTACCACCAACTGATACGATGGCCCTGGCTACCACTACGAAGACCAAGAACAAGAAACCGAAATCATCATCCTCCTCCTCCTCCGCTGCTAAGAAAGTTGATCCCGAGGGCAAAGAACGACAACGACAGGAAGAAGAACAGAAGTCTAATTTATTGAACAGGAAGGCTCCGAATAAGACTACCACAACTACGACTACGACTGACTCGACTTATGGCCCGGACGTTAAGCATATCACTATTTTATCGAGACCGAAGAAGGCGCAGACGCAGTTGCAAGCGGGTATCTCGAACGCGGGGGTCAATGGGGATAAAGATCCTGTAGCAACAGCAGAAGGTGTTGGGGAAGGTGGAGGCATAGGACCAGGGGGAGACGAACCACAGCCCCTCGTGTTGACAGGCAAGAAGGGGAACCGAGTCGGACGGAAGGAGCGGGAGCGGGCGAAGGCCAAGCGAGACAAAGAACGCGCTGCGCTGTTGCTCCAGCAGGCTTCCGAGCCTAGGGAGCCAGCGCGTGGGAGGCACGATGACTGGGACGTCGACGAGGGCGATTTAGACCAAGACGATGAGGATGGCGATCACGGCGAGGACGACGCCAAGGAAGACGACGATGACGGCGAAGGAGAGATTGGATTCTTCTCTTCGAGCCCCGCTGCAGGGGATACGCTGGCGAGGCCGTACAAGGGAGCTGCGACGGGGACGCCTGGGACGGCCACACCCAGGACCACAAAGTTCGACGTGAACTTGACGTTGAACCTGGGTGCTGAAGACGATGAAAGGAGGGGTCGCAGTCGTCCTGGATTGAGGGAGAACGGGGATGCGAAGGGTGAGCGAGAGCTGAAGCAGCAGCAGTCGACGGCAGAGGAAGCGTTGCAAGCTTCGCCGCCGTCTAAACGCTCCAGGAAGTCTAGGACCAGACGCGCAGCGAAGACTTTGGTTCACGCCAAGTCATTTCCGAATCTGGGCTCGGGAGAGCTGGGTTTGGAAGACGACGAGATCGAGGTCGAACTTGTGTCGGATCCCAGTGTTTCGGTGGACCAGAGCAAGAGGAAACGCTTGACCGCTTTAACGCACAAGCTGCAAGTCCTGTTCCCGGAACAGAAGAAGGATCTGAAGAAGGTGCTGCAGCGCTTGGAGGGTGGTGGCAGTGGGAGAACGCCGGCAGCGGTGACGAGTGGGTCGGATAAAGGGCCAACCTCGACTGGGAAGAAGAGGAAGGGGCATGTCAGGCATGGGAGTGGGAAGGGTGGAAGCGGGAGCTACTCTACGCCCTCGCTTTCGCTTTTCAGTACCGAGGATAGCAGCGTCGAGGAGCAGGAGCAAGACCCGGCGGAGTTTGACGTTACGGGTAATCCACGTGGGGAGGGTGGAGCCTTGATCCATATCTTCATCGACCAGTGCGTTTCTTTTCTATCATTCGCTAGACCCACATCATGCTAACACTCGGGTATCAGCTCGAATATCCTTATCGGAATGCTCAATTTTCTGAAGCGATATCCACCACCTCAAAGCGTTATCGATGAATACCTGTCGTCCGCAGGCAGCAAGCTGAACCTGGCTAGCCGGTCGACAACGGCGCTCGTAGATTCAAAGGATGGTGTTGCGTCAAGCCAGTCTTTCAAAGCGACGACAGCTATCACTATTCCTACGAGCACGAAGCGATCGCAGGCGATTCCGATTATCGAATCTCCTCTAGAAAGCCGTGGTGAAGAGGACGACGAGTACCCGATTACGCTGCCATCCTTCGCTACTGCCAGAGTAAAGGCTTCGAGAGTCAAGGCTAAAGCGAAGGACAGGCAAGAGGATAGCGTTGGATTTGAGCTATCGAGATCTCTGCCGACAGAGTCGGTTTTGGATGCCCAGATGGCGAGACGGAGGATAGCAAAGACGAGCATTCAGGGAGTGATTTCGGATGGATATGAAGACCAGGATCAGAGCCAAGATGACGGTGTTGTTAAAGTGGTCAGTGTGGTTGAGAAGGTGAGGAAAGTCAAGAGGTTTCCGAAACACTTGTGGCATGCTGCGCTCGTGTTGGTGTTGGAGAGAGGAAGGGCTGTATCCCGTACGTGGCGCCTTCGTTTTATCTTGTATATCTGGCTGAGTGTGGGCTTCTAGGTCGCGTGGTGGTTACGTCCAGCCCGTTGTACCAGCCCATGGAAAAGATTCAAAAATTGGGCTATGAAGTCCGGGTTTATATCCGAGTTCCCGACCTCGGTATGCATTGTTTTCTCTTTTTACGAAATTTGAGAGCTGATCGATGGCTCCCGTAGGTGACGGTATGGATCGTGAACGGAAAGACGGTAAACACGCAGTCGGTGCTACTCGACCTACCTACGGAGGCAAAGCTTCTTCCGCGCAGCCACCCAATACGAGCAGCCAGAAGAAGACACATATCCGCCATCTGTCCGGAAGCACCAGCGCAGACAGTGGGAGTGGTTCTGGCCCCGTGGTAGCGAGCGGCACCGGAACACCGAGCAAGATTCGGTATCGCGAGCAAGGTGTTGATGAGTTGCTCCAACTGAAACTGCATCAGGCGATTGCAGACGCGGATACGGTGCCCAAGGGATCTACGATCGTGCTAGCTACTGGGGATGGGAACGTCGGACAGTTCAACGAGGATGGCTTCTTAGGTCCAGTTAGGACGGCCTTGAAACGTGGGTGGAAGGTTGAGCTGTATGCATGGGAGGATGGGCTGAGTGAGTATCTGTCTTCTGCTATGTTCTCCCTGTGTTCTGACTGTAATTTCTCTCAGGCCGCTCGTGGAGGAGAGAGTTCGGAGAGAACAGTGAATGGGGGAGGAAGGGATTGTTCAGTATCATACCCTTGGAGCAGTTTGCCACCAGTTTGGTGGAAGCCTCGGGGTGGTGACGCGGCGGACTGCATATGTTCAAGTTCTTGCTTCAAATGTGCCCACTGGTATATGAAATAGTGTGACATCTTCCGTTTTCGAGATCCTACATCGAAAGTTCAGGTCCAGGGACTGCTCGGGATCTCTTGCTCGAAGCAAGTGGTACCCAACCTCAGGCTATGTATGCTCCTCGAAAGGAAGACGATAACTATCAAGCATTAATGGGGTAGTGGTAACCTGGGTCGTTGCCATTCGGGCTGAGCTCGACCCGCCGGGGGTTCGATTCCCTCTTATGCATTTCTTTTATATTTTTGCATCGGTCAGCCGCAGTGGCTGAGCACGCAGCACTGACTAAGGTGGGCGCTCAATCCTTTTCTTCCTCTAACCATCAAACTCATCTTGTCGACATGCCCACCAAAGACATTTCTACGGGCGACTTTGCTGAGTTGAGCGGAACTAGAAGCCACACCTCCAACGAAGATCAAGACAATCGTGACTCCACCCATCCATCCCGGTCAACCTGGACACCAGTGATGCAATGTGGCGAAGTTCGAGGCACTGAATGGACCTCTGCCGCCAGAACAACCAGCGACGAACACAGAGGGTCAGAAGGACAGGGAATCCACCTATTTGCGAACGCTCAAGGATTTACAATGCAGAACGCCCATTTCAATWCGACGTTCCACTCTTCCACAGGGCCGCCACACGGTGCTCTGGACATCCTGCTTGCCAACTCAGCCCCATCCGCAACTTACAACTCGATGGAAAGGAGTTTCGACACCCCCAAGTGCGATGAAGATACCCGCGTGGGCCTGAAAGAAGAAATCATGAACTGGGCCGAAAGCGAAGATACACCCTCGAAATTCCTGTGCATGACAGGCTCAGCCGGCTCAGGAAAGTCGGCCCTTGCGCAGACTATTTCAGAAACCTGTGGCTGGAAGCGTCTTGGCCCCGCCACCTTCTTTTTCTCCGTCTCTGATCCGCTTCGCAACAACCCATCCCGCTTCGTCGCCTCCCTCGCCTACCAGATCTCGCGATCTATGGAAGAAGTCGAAACCCATATCCTTCACGCCGTGGAGAAGGATCCAGCCATATTCAAGATGTCGTTGGAGACACAGGCTGAAGTGCTGCTAATCGACCCAATCCTCGAAGCCATCGACACGGGGTCGCTGTCACGGTCGAAGAAGCCCAAGATTATTATTGTTGATGGCCTCGACGAATGYAAGGGAGAGCAGCATCARGCTCAAGTCTTACGAGTGCTGCACACCTGCGTTAACAAGGGCCTCCCGTTCCGGATATTCATCACGAGTCGGCCAGAGTATGCCATCAGGAGTGCTTTAGCGAGCACTGGTCACCTCAACGAGGCGTATCACATCGTCCTCAACGAACACGACGCAACGGCAGACATTCGTCAATATTTACGTCGGAGACTGCGGGAGATTGGGCGGGCCAAGGGAGACGTTTACTGGCCGTCGGAAGACCTGTTGGAGATTTTGGTCGAGGGCGCCTCGGGTCAGTTTATCTACGCTGCGACCGTACTCAAGTTTGTTGGAGACCGTCGGCGCCCTCCCTTCCGCCGTTTGCAAGTCGTGATAGATTGGATTTCCAACTCTCCCAAAAGGGAAAGCCGAAATCCCTTCGCCTCCCTCGATGCCCTCTATACAAACATTCTTTCCATCGCGCAGGCTGCATACGAAGAATCATTTGAAGGCGAAGGACAATGCCCTCGCCTGATTTATCGTTTGGTTAGCTTCATGGTCTTGCGGGATGCGGAGATACTCGGGGGGCAGTACCGCCCAGGCTTAGCAAGTAATAGAGCGATGGAACGTCTCCTGACGTGGGAAGGCGACGAATGCGACCGTCTTACTGAGGATCTTCATTCGGTTGCTCGGGTGGAGGACTACAGCAAACTGTTAATTTCCTTTTACCACAAATCTTTTCTCGATTACTTGCTGGATTCAAGTCGTTGCCAAACGTTCTATGTAGCCCCAGATCTGCTCTTCGCAGATCTGACTATCAAGTCTCTCAATTATGTTCTTGCTGACGATTCGCATCGTAAGTGTTCAATTCGGCATTCTTCTCAAGTCGCTCCATCTAACGTCAGATTTGCAATAACGCAGTTATCCAGGCAGCTCGAATGCAGCACTTGATTACGATAGAAGCAAACTTCGATAGCTGGAACACCTCACGGATGTCCCTGAAAGTAGCGTTGTTCGCGTGGCCCAGCTTCTTGCCTCTGGCATTAATGGTCGATTCCAACGAGCCCGTTCACAAGGCTATATGCGAAGCTGTAGTTCGGCTCTCTGCTAGAGGAACATGGAAACAGTTGGTGGAAATTGCTGAAGCTGGAGTTCCACGGTTCGAATCATCTAGCGGATTTGTGGGCCTTGTGCGTGGCAATACCGATCGTGGTTTTAGCCACCCGATCTTGGAATTGTGCAAGTCTTATCCCCGCACCTGCAATACCGAAGATCACACTGAAAGGAGCGGCCGTCCCACTCCAACTTTGTTTTTTCCATTCCGCAATCGATTGCAGCAAAGGCTTATCAGTAAGCCTACCGTTCACCCGTGCGAGCCGGAAAAGATCAAAAAGGCCCTCAAAACGTCCAAAGAGCCTAAAATCCGGAAAGGGAAACGAGTTGGTGCGATCTCTTGGAAGAGGACCTTGCGGCGAGGAACGAAAGGCGTTCCAAAGCTTGAAAGGAGCAGAAACGTCGCCCCGGGGGTGTATGCCGCGCCATCCAGGTAGCCGGGCCTGGTCCAGTCCCTTTCCTCTTCTCTCCCCTCCAATCCTCACGACCTGCTTGAAAGAGATCTATTCGAAAGGAATGGGTTAGACAGAAAACCCTTTATTACACTGCTGTTATACATTTGGTACCTTGGTACAAGCCCTCTCGAGCTGCGAGGGTTTCCTTTTTCGAGCCTAGGATATTAAAAACAAGTCTACACCGAATAGAAAACCCCATGATACGCCCTATCCCAAACGTGATGGGCCTCCTCGGTAACAGCTTGATTGAACCCACCACCGTCAGGGTACTTCTGGCTCAAGCAATTGACCTCGATCCAACCTCGATCTCGAGCAACCGGCGGATTATGTAGAAACGCTGATTCGAAGCCGGACTTCCCAGAAAAATATTTTCCAAATGTTGGCATCTGGAAGAGCATCTCGGAGCTTGTTAACCAGCTGTTCTTCAACATCAGGAGTCAAAGACGCGTAACATTTGGGGCAAACTTAGAGATAACGATCATTATTTAGCCGCATCTATGTGCGTTTCTGTGTTGTCTATATCGCCTCGAATGCCCTAACTTTACCCCATACCAGGCCTCGACATTTCAGAACCACGCTGCCTGACCCTGACGCCATTCCTGAACCATTCGAAGCAGCATTGGTTCCCCCTCCTATAGCATGCGAGAACCCGGCAAAGGGCATCTCACACCTCGTTCGAGTGTTCGCCATTCCACTTCACCCAAAACGTATGCAAGACTTCGTCACTGAAAATCTCCCTTCGCTTGCTAAGGGCCTCGACGGCTCGGGCAAATTGGATTTGTTCTGTGATTGGGTTGGAGACTTTCTCCCCCCTGGTCTCAAGCCGGAGCTTGCCTTCATCGCTGTCCCTGTGAAGCGGAACGTTCTTTGGGAAACGGTGGGGGTTGTCCTGGCCAATAATTGTAGTGAGGAGGAACGGGAGAAAGCAAAGGACGAGGATATGATCAAGGAGGTGCAGAAGAGGTTGGGCGTTGTAACTCGACCAGGTTGGCACCTTGCCCTTCCTGAGTGATAGTGAGTAGATCTGAATCGCTTCCATCGACATACTCTAACCTAGACTCAGCACAGAAAATGTGGCCACTAGCAATCATTTTACAGCCTCTGTCCGTCGTCCATCCATGCCCCTCTATAGAACCAGCAAGTATTCAAGGGAATCATAATACAGTCTATTTTCAAAGGCCTTGTGCCGTCTACCTACCCACCTAAGCCTACCTACCCTTGCCAAGCCGTCGGTCGAGCAATACACCTTTTACCGACGATCGAGAGACACGTGCAAGGGCCAGGCGCATTCAACCGCATCGTATCTCGTATCGCGCATGAATTTATCAATTCTCCCCTGGCGGTTTCCCCACACTTTCCTCCAGTCCGCTATAGCCTGTCTCAGTATGGCTCGTAACGCACCGTCAAGCGAGCATACGCCCTCTACGACCAAGTTGGTTCCATCCCTATGCATGTTCTTCACATTTACTAATATTTATCCAGGACTCCTGATCGCCGACGCGGTGAAGCATTGCCTACTCCCCTGGAAACTCCTGGCCGTCGTTCAAATTCCAGATGTTCCCAACTGTGCCCAGAAGGCAGAYCGAGCACGACATCTTCTGAAGATTATGATGCGCTCCCTGCGTGACGAGCCTGCTTCCAACAATGTACAGCAACTGACCTCCCTGTCTTCGGGCATTCTGCTGCCTTCCTTTTGCAGCCTTCGGCTCCATCCGTTACTGTCAAGTATACCCCCCGACACCAAATCGTAAGTAGTTCCGTCCATTTATGCATCAACCAGCCCACAATGACACACACCTCCAGTGTCATTGGCTCCGACAGGCGTCAGGTCTGTAGGTTTTAATAGGGTACTTTTCTTTGTGGCTCACTGGATATCGTGATGGGAACCTAGCAGCTGGTGGCAAACCTTTTCCTGGAAAATCTACGAGGTCTCGCATTACCTGGACCTAGTCTCAGCGGCCTATGTCTCCTTTACGTACTCGCGGTTCTTACAATTTCGTGTGATTTATTGAACTTTTGAGTTGCGTGCTAACAGGTAGCTCTAGATGGCAAACCCGACCAAATTCTTCAGTAGACGTCCTGGAGATTGCACTGTTAGCGTGGCCCTGTTTACTGCCTCTGGCGTTAACGATTGACCCCGTCTACACAAAATATGAATATGCGAGGCTGTGGTCAAGCCCCCCGGAGGCGGATGGGACAGATTGGTGAAACTTGGGAAACATAGGTTCCGGTTCGCTACATCCTCGACAGGCCTCGAGTTCTTGTCCGTCGATGCCCGTGAACGGAATCGTCCCATACTGGATCTCAGGCTTTCGCAAGTATTCCCTGAACCTCCGACCATTTTATTCCCCCCACCCTGCAAAGGGTCATTTATATCCCGGGCCTTGGCGGACTCGCGCAGCATCCCGTCGCGACCAATTGTTGGCTTGGAATAACCAGCACTAATTCCACTATTGACTAGTGCCCATACTCTTTAATGGGTGCTCTGTGACTTTCCAGTCCACCTTTTCTTGACCGCTATCTTCAACATCATTATYTWTTTTTTTTTACCAGACTGTAACTATGTCAGAATCGAGTGGCATAATATTAGGCAGACTCGGAGGCGACCATGTGTTATTCGCTCCCACGATGGGCGTTAGCTCAAAAGGACCTCATTGGGACTTTTACCTTTTACTACCCCCACCTCCTCTGACATTCGATGTTTCCCACTACCTCTGAAATACCTCAGGAGATTATTGACTTGGTGATAGATCATGCTCAATCCGATTCCCCCACCCTACAGGCACTCGGTCTCGTTTCCAAGTCATGGTCTCATCGCACAAGGGAGCACCTTTTCCGCGACATCAAGCTCAGTGCAAGAAAACACATCAAGCTTAGGTCTCTCCTCGAGGAACGGCCTTCGTTGCGCCAATGCATCAAAAGCTTGACTATTCACTGCGCTCATTTCCATTGGCTCAATAATAGCCGCTCCGAATCCACCTTTTCCATCCTCCCCCTGTTGGACTCCTTAACCAGGTTCTCCATTTGGGGGGAACACGAACATTCAGGGAGTAGTATGAGCTGGAAGGAACTGTTGCCCAGGGTGCGGATTGCGTTGTATGAGGTGATGGCGAGACCCCATGTCACCTCGATAACGTTGTCGAACATCTACGACTTCGATATCGTGCCGCTGACGCATTATCACTCCCTTGAGGAACTGATTCTCGATAACGTGGAGATAGTCGACTGTGTTTCGGTCGAGCGCGGGGCATGCTTCCCTCTCAATAACCCTCCATGTTCCTCCTCAATTCCAATGCGATCCCACCTCCAGCGGTTGGACATCTCGACATCTCCCAGAGCATTGCGGGTTCTGCTTGCCTGCTCGAAGTACAGGAAATTTGGGGCACCGGGTCTTGATCTATCTAGCCTCACCCATCTCAAAGTCAACACCTCAAACAGCTCCCACGAATTCGCAGACGCCGATTGGACTTCGCTCTTCGATTTATGCGGGGCATCCATCGAGTCCTACACGGTTCATCAGATGGCACGTCGAAAACCATTGCCTCCTGCAATCATCCCCCTCTATCGACTTCCCAGCCTCAAGGAGTTTTTCATCACAATTTTTTATCAGACATCCATGCAGCGGGATCACGATTCCTTCCCCGTTTTCGTCGAAGCGTTCGACAGGCTTTCACGAGCAGGCATCGAAACGGGTCTGACCACCATACACGTGCAATACACAGGGTGTTCCATGTATATTGAGCGTGAGGTTAACGACTTGGTGGATGGGCGGCGGTGGAAGCGGTTGGACGAGACTATGCAGAGCCCTGCCCTTATGGGGTTGAAGGACGTGATGTTTGGGTTCAATATTACTTGTTGCAAAGGTACCGTCTGGGACAAGGGATGGGACGAGCACTCTGGTCGTATTCTGTCCCAACTGCCGAGTCTTGATTATCGAGGAATTTTGACGTTGACACGATCTCCGTGATACCGCTTTKCTTGCGTCTGGCTAGATCTACTTCATGATCATAAATTTGTACGGAGTTTCAACAAGAGCTTATAGCGAGAATGAATCACTTCAATCTTTTCAAGACCCTTGACTCGACAGGAGTCAATTGCGATGCAAATGGTGCGGGTCTTGAAGAAAAGAAAAATGGTAAAAACATTTCTCACTTGCCTGGATTGAACAGGCGAACCCGCTTACGTTAGCAGCTGGCTCCATGCTCGATCATAGCGCTCTCTCTCCCTCACTGGTCGCGATGGCCTCCAACGAGCTCTTGTTCAAACTCGTATCGCCCGAGGAAATACAGGCTGCCGTCGAAATCGAGCAAGAAGGTTCAAACCATCTCCCCAATCCTCTCAACTTGTTCTGATGATGGACTGTAGGCTATCCTGCAGACGAGGCAGGCACTCTGGAGAGCTTTCGGTGCGCTCTCACCTTTCAGAGATAAACGTCCTTCCAACACTATCCAAGCTTTCGACAAATCAACGCTGGAGATCTCTTCCTCGGAGCATACCTCCCGCCCCAAAGCAACAGCTCTCCACCACAGTTGATCGGATATGTGTGTTCGACACTATCTCCAGAGGAGAAGCTCACCCATGCGTCAATGTCCAACCATGTCCCAGGCTCAAGCTCGGTCTGCATTCACTCTGTCTGTATCTCCAAATCACAACGCAGGAAGGGTATAGCGCTCCAGTTGCTCAAGGAGTACATCAGCCGTCTGTCTAGCGCCCAGGGTTCACCATACAAGCGCGTATTGCTGATTGCTCACGAAGAGTTGCGTCCTTTATACGAAAAGGCCGGTTTCGCTTGGCTAGGGAAGAGCGATGTCACCCACGGATCGCGGCCTTGGTACGAATTGCGACTGGACTTGGGGGACAAGGACATTGCGCCTCAAATACCCCCTGACGTTCTTCAAAATCTCCTCCGACCATCGAGCGAGAAACACAACCCCACACTCGTCTCTGACTGCCACCACGGCCTTGACGACCTCATTATGAGTGATAGCGAAGGAACTGCAGTCAACAAGTACGATCTCTTGTGTCCAAGAGGGTGCCGGTCCATTATCCTCAAGAAAGGTGTCGCACAGTGGACGGAGAGGACCAGTGTTATGGTATGTCACCTGTTCATTTGCCTTCAGATGATGGTTGACCAGAGTTTAGATGGAACCAGAAGGAAGCCGTCATTCACTCCTACCAGCCCTCCCTCCACCCCCAGAAACAGCACAGTGGTGGCTTGTAACACCATCACCTATGACTTTCGAGAATATCGGATTTTCTCGTCCCGCTGGGTCCCTCTCGACAGGTATACAATAGCATAACTCTTGGTAGGAAAACGCGACTCACCACGATTCCAGGTAAACCACTCAAGTTCCTCATCTGTGCGGAATGCGATCTCGGACCTTTGGGTTGGTGTGAAGTGGGTGGGACCGAGTTTTGGTTAGCCACCTCTCGGGTGGGATATAGGAAGTAGTAATAACTGGACATCTGTGAGTATGTTTTTTTCGAGTGGTACTGTTTGCTCACGCCTTCACAGACTAACTGCAATTGTAACTATATCATGATACGCTGCTCTCGATGGCTAGAATAAAAGCGCATTTGGGAATCTTTGAAGTATATGTCATTCAATTGCCGAATTTCTTTACGGTGCTTAAATGGTACGCTGCCGCCTACCCACGCAGACACTCCCCTTCTTTCTTCCGTCAGAAGGACAACTGATATCCTGAAAACTGGTAGTGAGGAATTTTACTACGAAAACTAATTTAAACATTCCAGGGCTGTCGGATGCTTCGCAATTCCGACTTCCCGTAATCCAGACCCCCTTACGTTCCATAGGGTCTGGGTTTACTGTCAAAAAGCTTACCATCCCAGGTAAGCTTTAGCCAGTTTAGACGCGTTCTACATACTTATATCGGGCTTATCGTCTTTCAGGCAATGGTGGTTATCAACTCTGGGCGACACGCTTGAACTCACACGCGCAATAAACTTCTACTTCACCGTCTAAGCACCCTCGTTCTGCCACTTCAAGAAATCCAGCCACCTTATTTGCGTCAGCTTCCAATATTCATGGCTCTTCAGCTGTTCCAGAAGGCAGGGTAGACCCAGGATAATAATCGCGCATGCCCACCAATGTGCCTGCTTCTCGAATTCAAGGACACATTCGCGGCAAAAACAGAGCATGCGTTATACTTACACCTCACTTATCGTCCTCCAGGCAAGCGTGGTTATCAATCTGGCAGCGCGCAACCCACGACCCCGATTAGCTTTGATTTTATCGTCTAAGTACCCTCATTCTGCCACCTCAAGAAACCCGGCCACCGTATTCGCGCCAATTTCCAATACTTTCCGCCGTTCTAGGAGGCAAGGTAGACCCAGGAAAAATAATAGCGCATGTCCAACAATATGCCTGCTTCTCGAATTCAAAGGCACATTCGCGGCAGAAACAGAGCATGCGTTATACTCACACCTCACCGGCCTCACTCACCATCCTCTCGGCAAACATGGTTATCAACCTCAGGCTAGCAGCGCGCAACCCACACGTCCAATAAACTTTGACTTCATCACCGTCTTAGCACCCTCGTTCTGCCACCTCAAGAAACCCAGCTACCCTATTCGCGCCAATTTCCAATATTCCTGGCCTTTCAGCCATTCCAGAAGGCAGGGGAGACCCAGGAACAATAATCGCGCATGCCCACCAATGTGCCTGCTTCTCGAATTCAAAGAAACGTTCGCGGCAGAAACAGAGCATGCATCGCATGACCTCATGATCGTAGTTGGGCTTATCATCCACGATTTCAGGCCTGTATCGCATTCCAAGTTCATCCGACCGGTTCTATACTTACATAGCTGCTTCCTCTGCTTAACACACATAGCGCAGTACTCAATGCGTCTGACGGCCGATATACGCGCGGCCTACGACCTGACGGGTCGGTCTTACCAAACTTGGCCTATTCTTGCCTCGAAAACACGACATCTTATGACGGAACCCTGCGCTCGTGTCGATGGACACCTGGTGTGCGGCGTTTACAACAAGAATGGTAGGCACTGAATCCTGGCTACTTCTTGCCTAAAGCAGGCCACGAACGTTCACCGTCGACTGCAGTGGTCCTCCTGTTGGAACGAGAGAAAGAAATATAGATAGCTTGATGTTATATCCGTCTAGGATGGAATGGAAGATGGATGGACACCACCTGCTTTGTCGTCGGCATCGCGAGACCTAGATCTTGGATTAAATTCTAGGCTCGCATGATTTGGAGACCACCAGCCCAATCTGTTTTGCGCAGCAAAAAGAAAAGGAATCGACGGTGAGCCTGTGACTCTCTCCCTTTCTCCCAACCGGAACTTGACCAGGCAACCGTCCAAGCAAAGGTCTTGGAAGCAATGTCGTCTCTCCTGCCACAGATTGCGTCAACACTGCATGCATCTGAGCCTTCTCTAAACCAAGGGCTTGGCTGATTCAATCCGGGGTTGCCACAACTTTCGGTGGTACAAGTATTCTCCAACTGGACCGCATCGAAGACGTAGCTTTGTGGCGCGTTTCGCTCTTTCCAAATCCATCTAGTAAATCCACCTTGACATACGTCTCCGCGTTGGACCTGACGTACGTCTCTCGCAGGACATCTCGTTAAGAGCTTCTCAAGACTATTTCAATTCGTTTATCTAGACTACGTGGATGGAGGAAGGTGTGTTATCGATACGATCATCTTCCCCGCCTATTCAGCTACCCATCGATTTGTTTTTTGACGGCAGCTTCTTTCTTTCTATCTCTCTGGCCGGATTTACTTACAGAGGCCGAACGGTACTATCAGCTTGGATCCGCCTTTGGATTTCGATTTCATACTGCCCTAAGCAATAACTTCGGCCTTTCCTTCCCCGGATGTCGAGGAACATTCAGGATAATTAGATGGATTGCTGAGAAATCGATTTCTTTCGGAGGCTGAGCGCTGATCTTTTGCTTTCTGCTAGCGAGATAAGCCTTTCCATTACCTTGAGAGAATTATTAACATAATGAGACCCAGTACAATGAATTTGTTATCGCGTCCACGATGACGTTGAACGTTCTCCCGACTTTATTGAGCATCCTCCAGAACCCAGGAATCTCTGAAAGAAAGAAACTTCAGGCGGATTGGAAAAGCCGATAGACTTGTCAATGAAAGGGCTTTCGCTTTCGTCGGGCCTTCCGCTCGTCGCATGCTCGACCGAAAGGTCATATAGAAGTAAAAGCCTATGACGTCTTTCCCTCTTTGCAAAGCCGTGACCAGGCACTGGCTAATGTACATTAATTTCATTAGTATGAGCTTGTTCTTTGTCCTCGTTTTTCATGCTGACTTGAGTCTTATCGATCTTCTGGACCGGAGAGGCCTACAAACTTGTCAATAAAGCTGCCTTCTATCTGAAAAGAAAACGAAGAAAATGGGCAAACACTCACCGTGCCCTCGGCGATCCTAATAATCGGGACGTAGATGCACTCGAGCTGCCTCCTTGAGCATTATCTGAAAATAAAGCGTACATTTGTTATCAGCCCCCGTTCACGCACAAAATTGACACAGCTTCAATAGCAACAACTCACCAATATCTTTCAAAAGCCTCTCCAATTTCGCCTCTGACAAACTAGGCTGCTGCTGACCCGTCCCCGTGTCCCTCTGCCTCCAAATCTTCATCTTCCCCCAGGAAACTTGCACTGGAGCAAGTGAGATGTTCCCCTCCATATTCGTCCCTGACTGGTAAGTCGAAATGGGCTTCTGAGGTGGGTCCCCGGGGAGTTTCTTAGAGATCATGGCGATGGTATAGGTACGCTCGGTGGTAGGTCCCGAGATGACGACGCCTGGGTGGATAGTGTCGACTTTCTGTTTGTGTGGAGTGTGTCCGTGCATTTAGCGAGTACAATACATCGGTAGATGATAATGCATGGTGTGCAAGATTATTGATACGGGTAAGAGAAATAGTTAGCCATACAATCTGGTGAATCAGAAGCTGAACAGTAAGGTGACGTACAGAACCAGGTGTATACCCCTTCACCCTCACACCGACAAACTCGCCAGGATAGAAGACATCTGGACGAGGAGGGGGCGAGGCTGGAGCGGGAGCAGAGCTTCCACTGGAACTAGCTCCTGCACTATCAGTACCGGTAACAATACTACTGCTCCCCTTCTTGAAGAGGCTCCCAAGAGTGAGTCGGGATCGTGAGGATCTCAAAGCAGGAGCAGCGTGAAGACACTGCAACGACGATGCGAAGAACAGAAAGCAGAGTAAGAGCTGCCAGATGCCCGAACGGATTTGAAGATGCATTTCGAATTGAAGCCAGGCCCGGGACAGCCGTTGTTATCCGAGCAGCCGGAAGATGGAAGCCTTGAGGTTGCTCGGGTATTAGCAAAGGAAGAGGATACGAGGAGGAGGAGACCAGCTCCGAAGACACAGCTCAAAGAGACCAGCTCTTGGGGAAGAAGATGAAGGAAAGATGGAAAAGATGGGCTTAAGAATACCTCACGCCGCGCAGCCACAACTTGAAGCCCGACCTGCCATATTCACACAGACTCGGCGGCCTTGGAGATCATCATGATTCAGCTCTCCTCATCAATGCACATCTTTGCAGTTTGAGACTGAACCCTGGGCGCCAATCATCTTCAGAGCACGAACAGTTTTCGAGAGTGCAGGCTCAAGTTCTTCTAAACCCGCAATTCGATGAGACTTTCGCACTAAAAGCGTGTTACGCGATGAGGAGAGATCGGGGATCAATGAAAACGTAGTGGCCTGGAAATTAACGTACGTCTGGCCATGGTAATCATCTGCGGTGAACGAAGGTCAAGGGAACCGTCATGATATATTACTCCGACAAAGTCAACAGCTCGGGCCAATTTAATAATACACCTTCATCCAAGTCTCGTTCTCTGTCAACGTATACTGAAGAAGATCCGTCCTGGAATCCACCTGGTGATCCATGTCCCCCAGTCCAGTAATAGCAACAGTTTCCTCGTCTCTCCCGCTCTTAAACGATGTCCCCAAATACCTCCAAGCGTATCTGACAAGTCTGACAGTTACGAAGGTATTTGCGAGGGGACCCTTCGCTGCAGTTGCGTCACTCAGCATTTGAAGCTCTGCTGCTATAGCCCCGCAATCGCAAACACCATATCCACCCTTCCAACCCATAAACCCGACTGTGAGGTGCTTCAGCGACATCTTCTTCGGGCTGATCGTTTCCAGAGTGTCGCAAATGGTGCGGATATGGTGAGTGGTGATAGAGAGCTTTCGGAGGTTGGTAAGTGGTGCCAGATTTATCGTTTCTACATCAAGGAAAGGGAAAGAGTCAGATTTATTGAATCAAGCTGGGGGACTATTTCACGTACCATGCACCGTCACTGCACGATTCTTCCCGTCGTACAAGTACTTAACGCTCAGAGACAAGTCCGTCAAGGTCTTGGCTTGAGTCTCCAAGAACGTATTGAGGGCGCTGACGCTTCCCCATCCACGATGCGGTGGTCCGAGAACACGTAGATCCAGGGTTGCAAGTGCAATCTCCGAATGGCTGTCCAGAAGCCACTGGAACAACTGTTCAGGATCGTACAAGCAAAGCCGAAGAGTCCGCAGGTGAGCGAAACACCCAGTCTCCCGGGGTAGAGGTGGTGGGAAGGCGATGTGCCTCACAGTGTCTTGAAGATAGATCGCGAGAGTCCGTAGGCGAGGGAAGGAGGCGACCAATCGGACTTCTTTCTCCCCAAAATCGCCGAAGGGGCTATACGCAATTTCTTCAATGTCGGATAGCTGTTGTAGCTTTTCCAAAGCTGCTTCAGTCAAACCACGGTCGAGGAAGATAACCTTCTTCAAGGCAGCTGCTTTCGCAAGTTCAGCAACGACCTCTTCGAGGAGGGTAGTGGAATCGATGTGGAGGACAGCGGTTTTGATGCCGGGAAGTATGGTGGAATGTGGGGAGCGGCAGAGTGCAAGGAATTCTGTGGCGTTGTCCCTGGGTGCTTCGGGATCCGGGAACTGGCTGATTATTGTTGGATTGAAGATGTGAGCCCTGGTTGCAGAGACCCAAGAGCGTTGAGCAAGACTGCAAGAGATGAGGGTGCCGAAATCGTCTTGAAGCTCGTCAACGATAGCTTCTTGAATCTCGCCAGGGACTGAAGCAAAGTAATCGGTCATTGTCGTTTGGTAGTTGTGCTTCAAGTTGTGGGCGGGATTTGGGGAGGTCTCTAACATTTGAAAGGCTCTCCTGGCCAATTAATCCAGTTGCGCTGGACACCAGCATCAAGATATCAGGAATGTAGCATCGCCCTGGGCGGTAATGATCACGTTTCAGAGGTTTTCACCGGGTTAGCTAGGGATGATGAGAGCTCTTACCAGCTGTTCATCCAAAGGCAGGACTCTAGTGAAGGCGGCATTGTCCATTGAGATCATGGCGGGAGGAGAGAAGGCGAAGGGCGCGGGAACATAGCGGGATGTCGCCCTCCTAATTTGTACAATCGTGCACGTGGCCGTGATAATCCAGGCAGGCTGGGCGGCCAATGTCGAGCGTCTTCCTGTCGTTCATGGGTCCGACGATATGGCCAGCGTAATAGGAGCATCTGAAGCTGCTTCACGGCCGTCAGCTGTAGGGTTTATCAAACCAGAACGCTCTGAACAATTCGAAGAGGCCTTGAAAGCTCTCGAGAACTACAAGAAGAAGGATCCTTCGAAAGGTGCGCAGTTAAACTGTATTGCAGTTACGACCAACTATACTGACTTGTCAAATGTACAGTCGTCGTCAGATTCAAAGCCGTTGGAAATGCTCCCATTATGAAGCAGAATTTCTACAAGATCACCTCGTCCAATCGATTCCAAGCTGTAATTCAATTTCTGCGCAAGGAGTTGGGATGGCAGGCTGGGGAACCTTTGGTCCGACCTTCAATCCGTATCGTGTGCTCTTTTTTTTTTGGCTAATCTGAGGCTGTAGTTCACGTATATTAACCTGTCCTTCTCGCCTGCACCCGATGATACCGTCGCCAACCTCTTCAAGGTGCGGCAGATGCTCCCAGAGGTCGTCCCAACCTGCTGACAGCGCTTGATATTTAGGCTTGTGGAACAGATGGCCATTTGATTGTAAACTATAGGTATGAACTCTTAGAGTCTCATTTTTTCCCCCCACTCTAAACAATCTGCAATAGCACCACCCAAGCGTGGGGTTAATGAAGTCGCAGAGGTTGTCTTCTCGCGAGCACTCGGATTATGGTACGCCCTCCCAGCCTGCTCTCCGCAGCCAAAATAACTCTGACTCCAATATTACTAGCTATGATATGATGGGATAGATATCCATTGGCAATAGAATTGGCCTCTGCTTGGCACTCGATGCTCACCGCCCNNTGTTGGCGTCGGAATGTCTTGCTATAGAAGCTCTCCCTCTCATACATCGTGTTGAACAAGGATACCCACTACAGCGAATGTAGACGTCTTTCGGAACTATCGAGCCTGCCTAACGAGCACCATGCTTCACGGTCATCCTTTTCGTGTTCAATCCGGGAAGAGGAAAGTTTAATACATGAATAGTTGCGTCGCTAGTCGTCCTCCTCTTATTCCCCCGCCTTCTTCTTCTTTTCCTCCACAATCTCTACGTTGTCTGCAGGCACGCCCTTCAACACGCCCACGCCTTCTTCGATCATCTCCAATACCTCATCGCAAACGTCTCCCTGAACCACAATTTCATCATCGGTAGCTCCGGCTGTAGCCTTCGTCACGGATGCACCTGTAGCAAACTTTGATGCAAACTGTTTCGCAGCTTTCTTGAGATCGATACCAAACTTATCCAGCCCACTAATGACAGTGACGTGCTTGCGTTTTGTTCGTTCCATCCGCTTGATGATCACCTAAACAAACGAGGACGATATAACTTAAGTACACGTACGCTCTGAAAGGCTCTCCATGCAGATAAAGAGGAGGAGAGAGCCCAGACGGAGCATGGAACGCACCTGAGACGACATCTTCTTCTTCATCTCTGCTTCAGCCTTAGCCTCAGCCTTCGCCTCCTTCTTCGCCGTATCTTGCTCGAGTGCACTTTGAGCCTCCAAGCTAATCGTGCCTAATCGCGCAGCCAAAGCATCTGAGTAACCGTATAATAACCAAAAGAGCTCCAAATTAGCTTCATCATCGTCATAAGCTCAAGACAACGCACCCTCAGAGTAATACTTCTCATACAGCTCTTGGTTCTCCTCCTTCAACCACTCCTTGCATTTCGTAAAGCTTGATCCAAATTCACAGTATTCCAAGGGCCAATCGCACACTAGAGAACGGGAATCGCTTCACGGTCATTGGCGATTCTGTGAGAGGAATCATTTCGCAGGATGCCCACCTCCGCAATAAACGACGATCACGGGCGGTCTTGGTTCAGCTGCTGGTGCAGAGGAGGACTCTGCCTCTTCAGGACCTGGCGCTTGCTGCTGCTGCTGCTGTTGCTGTGCCTTATTCTTCTTGCCCATCGCGACTGGTAGATGGTGATGGTGAAGGAATCAAGAGCGCTGTGATAAGATTAGATAGCGCCACGTTCGTTTGGTTATGTTTGCATCAGATCAACCTGGGCGCTTGTGGAGCCCACCTGGCATGGCAACTAGGTCGCCCTTGAAAGTCTACCCAAACAACCAATGGCCGGGCACGGCAGAGAAAGTCCTTTACTTTTTTTTCGCCATTTGCGCATCCCTGGTGACTCATTAACTCGTGACGGAGAGCTCCGATGCCAGCGATCCTCTTGGGCCAGCAGGCGTCGGATCTAACAGCCCTCAAGGCTAACACAAGCTCTGGATGTAGGGGCTTGAGAGCCGACGACCGTCCTATGACTGTTTATCTATCGTCATGCTATACGTGATGGCTCGCATAGTATACCGGCAATTTGAAATCTCTTGAGCTACAGTACGTCATAAATCTTTGAAACAAGCAAGCTCTTGCTCACCGCCTCATCTGTCGTACCTCTAGGTCAAAGACGTAAAAGGTATAAGCGACACCTTCAGCTGGAACCTTTGCATATCCGTTATCGCTTACCATGGCCGCCCTCTCATATGCCCACATACAGCCCCTCAGGGTTCACACTCGTCAATCCCAGGAAAAACTTTTTCTGCTCTTTTAGATTGGCACACAATGTGATTAGCAAAGGGGGGTGGAAAAACGACACCAGTACTCCCACAACCAAGTAATTCACCTTCATCAGCACACATGGGACTTCCTCTCTATGGTCTTTCAAGCAACGAGATTGCCATTCTCTGTTGAAGAAGCCCCACAACCTCCTCAAAGTTTAGATTGCGGTGTTAAACTCTCGACAAAGGCAAAAAGGAGGGACAGGACCAACAACTTGGCCAAGCAAGATCGTCATGGGTCTCTTCAAGTAGGGTGTAATCCGGCTCTCTGGCGGCGGCGGTGAACGGAGTGAATTCGGAGAGGGTTAAGGAAAGGAAGGGCCATGATCATCTCCAAAACTTAACTTAGAACAACTCAGTGCATGGAGCTCATTTGACTCATACGAAAATTCAGAACTCATGATCACCAGCACGACCCGTCGGATTCCCGCTCGCACTCTGAAACCCTAATTCAAGCTCCTTGTGCCGTCCGATTGACCATGATGAAGATGAACATCGCCCTACATTGAGGCCTTGATGCACGCGACCTCTCAAAGAGATTTAGAAGCCTATCACACCTCCATCGGTGGTCTTGCTTATGACAATTAAAAGAAGTCATGCATCGAACAAGTTCCGCTTGACTCAGAGCACGGATGTATAGCCCAGCTGAGCGCTGTGACTCGGGGTGGGTTGAGTACGATCCACGCGGAGATTAACAGAATTACTGTGCATTTCACGACAAAGGATGCTACAAACCTCTTTACCCCAGATATCTCCCCACACGAAAGTGCTGCACAACGTGCAAGGTGATTGATTATATTAAATTTTTATTTATCTGAATGAAGCGCTGTGCCATGGGACCAATGCAACTCTCGGATCTCGTGCCTCACAGCACATTCGCCTGCAGGCACCCCATACACGCCTACTTTTACTCCGAGTCAGGCCAGTCATCGCCCTTGCTACAATCACAACGACATGCAGTTGTCCCTGTACGGCAAAAACAGTGACCTGATCGGCGTTCACGACTGCGGTGCGGAGTGGAGTTATGTAGACTTCTACTATTGAGTTCGATTCTTCTATGCTTCAATGTTCGATGAAGTCAGCCCAGAATTGTCTGAGGCGAATCCAGACGGGGTTCTTAGACGGGTATGAAGGCAGGCCCAGGGCTAAGAACATGGAAGAAGGAAGTTCGCTCTCTGTGTAACATGAGCTTGGAGTAGGAATGTTTTCCTCCAATAACAGAAGCCTACCACGGTTTTTTACGTGTACATGAGAAATAAGGCAATGAAAGGATGCTCAGAGCACGGCACGATCTGACCAATGACCTCTCAAGCAGCGCATGGGCCTTGAAAGAGGTCAAAACCTACACACGGCCAGAGCTCGCGGAGTTGAATTCCCAGCTTCCAAGTCTTCTTTTTCCGTTATCGCAGACAGCGGGTTAGACAATCAGTACGATCCACCATATGTCCATCTGCATCAATCCTTTGTCTTCGTCTTCGATACATGTCGGCTTCGACTCAGTTACTTACGACTTTAAGCAACCTGTGAGAAATGGTTACATTGAGGGTCCATCCCCTCGAAATGGAGCCGGAAATGCCAAAGAAGCGACACAGCTATCAACCAAGAATTGTGATATGATAGAGGACCAAGCACCGGTCAATAAACCACCTAGACTATCACATATCCAGGGCGCCAGAAGTTGGTAGAGTAACCGGGTTATCGACCTTCGAATCAGGATGAGGATGATTCCGCCAAGGACCCTAGCATGTATCACAAGTCCTCCCAGTAACCCAAAAGCATCACATCGAGCTTAGTGCGCTCAAGAGCCTCGTGTCACCTATTCACACTGAGGATCGGCATCATTTCATTTCTGGAGCAGTAGTCAAAGAAGAGAGAAGAGAGAAGATCCTGAGTTTCAAAAGCATGTATGTATTGAGCTGCTCCGCCGCAGTCGATACAGTAGAGGAGAACTTCGAATGAATGGCATCCTCNTTTGAAACGTAATGGTACACACCGACGACTCGAGGTCCTGATCATAAGACCGTGACGCATCAGGTGAGGCAAGCGCCTGGTACGATTGAAAAAGATAAGAGTGTTTTGCAATAGTTCCAGAGTCGTTCAAAGAGGCAACTCGCCCTTCTGAGCACGCCACAACTCCACCGATCATGAAGGCATGCAGCATCCTCGAGGCACGAGGCTGCGCGCCAGTCAGTCATCAGTCACCAACTATCGCCTCTTTTCGTCGGAAAAAGCAACGCAGGTGACTGACTCGGAAACTCTTCTTTCATTTGCTGGGTTATGTGTGCTTGATTCAGCAGAGCACAGTCCAGTGCTGTAGCCTCCGTTTCGTCGGGCCAGGTCGGTGGAAGAAAGAAAGAAAGCGAAGAACGTTGCTCCGTGTATACTGCCAGTTGACAGGGCCCGCAGCGCTGGCACGTTGAATTTGAGCTAGGCTCCGGTGGGACTTCATTCTCAGTCTCATGAATGCGACGAAACCGAATACCACACATACTTTAAGCCTGGTCTGATAAGATATGAGCGCCTAACAACTTGATGAACTTCATGGTTCTTCATCTAATCGTATCATCATGGAAGCAAGATTCATCCGAAAGAAAAACGTGAGCACACGATCATCTCAAGATAGACGAGCACTGCCCTCACGATTCATTTTATCAACATTTCATAGAAGGGCATGGGTTGGTGCATTCAGTTATGACGCCCAGTGTCAAGAGAACATGAATTAAACAGGTCCGCGAACTGGGCCCAAACGAGACCCTGCAACACGTCGAAGCGAAATGAGCACGTCGTCATTCATTACATACGTCGTACCTGTAACATACCAACGATTCAGAGAGCTGGCTAACAGCTACCCTGCGCGTGTCCAAATGAATTAAAACGCCAGACGAGGTTTCAAAATGACTACACACATAAAAACTGAATAGTGCGTTTTTCGGGGAAGTCTCGGGTCCAGCGTGGAACATCCAATCGTCTACCTGGGGACACCATCATTCAATGTCAACATGGCGTCCAGCATACAAGGAGAAAGAAACCTACACAAAATGGCAAGTCCACTATCAGCCGTCTTCCGCCGTTCAAACATATCATCTCGCTGGCTGTTTCACCTTCCTTATCCAACGAGGTCTGCCAATCAAGGCCTTCACAGCGTAGTACGTGCGAGGCCCCGCAATCACGGATAGAAGAGAACGTCCGTCGGAGAGAGTAAGTAATAACAATAACTCGTATTCTTTCTCCAGTGGTAGATATGTGCCCGGCGCATTTGGTGCACACTCCAGCCACTGGGAAAAACTCGTCTCGTAGGCATTCCGTGGTGCTCCTCGCCCAATCCCCTCGCCAGAATCGTTGAACACGACTAAAAAGGAATGAGTGTACCAAGATTCGGGATATCCTCTGCGTACGGCCCTTTACCCGTCGGCGTGCCATAAACGCATCATAAACGGATGCCCGAAGCCTTCCACGATAGGAGATTCACTCGTAGTCGGTGGCGCGGAGATCTCAAGAACGCGCAGAAAAAGGCAAGAGGGCGGGGATGACGCACGACGATAATTTCCGGTGCCGACCAGGGTTTCTCCAGAGCTTCCTTCCGTTGCCTGAAGCCATTGAGCAGTCGTTGAGTGGTCACAGAATCACAGTGTAGTAATTACCGGTGCCTCTCCGATACGCAAATATTTTTCCGCACGGAAGGAAAAAACAAAAACGTGGCCGGCCGCGGGCTCTCTTGCTCTTGTTGCCCTGACTCTCTGCCGCAGTCTCTCACCTCACACGGAAGCTATTCTTGTAAAAAGCTACCTTCGTCCAGTAGAAACGAAGCAACCCGTGTTTTCCTCGCNTCCATGTAAAACACTCAGGAGGAGCGAGGAATTTCCTCGAGTTGGAAGGCGACTGGCTTCTAGTCGGACGTGCCGAGTGGTTATGGCATGGTACCTGCACTGACCTATCAGAACGCAAGATGATTCACAAGAGAAGGCGTACGTATCACCGTAGTAATTAGAACACTGCTCGTAATAGCAGGTCGTTGATGACAACTTTTAATTTTGCCAACAGGTTCTGGCTTCGGTGGTGCTCTCGGTACATACGTTGGACTCTGTGCGGTGTTGGTGGCGTAGCAGCGTGGCACATAGATGCTCTCACACACGATAGCCATCGCAGTACAGAGCATGGATACCGTGGGCTAGACAGGGTATAGGCAGACAGGGTACAGGCAGCCAGACAGCCCTAGATAGGCCGCAAGCGAAGAATCTTGAGAAAACACAAGCAAAAAACCCAAGAGAAAGAAAGCCACGAGCGTAGACAAGCCTCCGAGAGAAATCCGATTGACATTTAGCATTGGTCCCGATAACCTTGCATGAGAAAATACTATGCCAATGGAGGCGTCAACCGACAGTCGCTAGCAGTCGCTGCTGCCTCGAGGGACAAGGAAATAATAGATCGTTTCCCATTCACCCCGCTCGGAAGAGTCAGCGACAAAAATACCGAAGCCGTATAGGGGACACAAATGCCGTGGTCAATGAGCGTGCGTGGCCGTAGTGTGCCGTCTGTTCTAAATTCGATGAATGCCATACGTGGGGGCGAGCATCCGAGGTGGCAGAACTACTGAGAGAGGCAACCCAGAGACGAAGTAGTCGCGTTATTCAATTAGAGAAACACGGGATACGGACTCTTTTTCGTGAGTCCGAGTCGCATTGATAATTGAAAGTCGCAACCCGAGCCTGCCCAGTGCTTCCGCATTTACGCCCACACCTACGGACAGGAAAGTATGATGCCCTGTAGCACTGAGAAAGTGATGCGATAGAGTTACAAGGTTATATGTTTCGGTGGCTGAACTTTAGATGTGAAGGTTAGTTGTGATAGCCCAAGAGGTCGCCAGAAATGTAGGTGAGAGCACCGTATACGGCATGACGCGTGAATATATTGAGCTTGGTTGAAATCGACCCTTCGAGAACGTTTCCAGCCTGCAGCCTTCTGAAGAAAGCAATTGAGAACCCACTGCCCAAGGACCTGAGAAAACGGAACGCCATGAGCACGCAGTATTGAATAGCAAAACGGCAAACGCACTGAATCAGCTGGATCGAACGGCGTTACGTTACACATGCAGCAGGAAGCGAACGTTGGCGAGAGGAAAGGCGGCGCGGAGACACCGAGTACCTTGCGAGTATGCGACACGGGCTTGGTGGGTGTCGAAGACGGATGGAAGCAAATGCAACGTTTCTCGCCCCAGAAGGTAAGTGCGACGCGAAACTGCGGACAGAACGCCATTCGCCATCTTGGCCCACTATCGCATCGTCGGCCATATAGACTGAACGAGTCAATCAGACCCAGAACAAAGGGAGATCTAACAGTTGATAAGTAACTGGATTATTCCGTCGCGTCATTCTGTCTTCTTATAGGAAGAGAGGAATTAACTGGGCTATTGTAGACCCAGGAAGCAGCGGTCCGGAGCTGTTTCAGGATACGCAGAATAGAAGGAGTGAACCAAGTACTTGCTCTCCAGATGATAACGCGCTGAGTGCCGTTTTTTACACTCGGATTCGTCGGATCTGTCGTACGCGAGTCATAGTCGTCATTCATTCAGCTACTGAACAGCATATTCTTCCGTGATTCTCGCCTGGCAGTAGCACAAATGAGACAGTGGCGTCCGCTGCAGGATGTCATTATGCGGCGAAAGGGACGGGGAGACGGAGAGCCCTTCCACCTGCTCAGTCAGCGAAGGCCTGGGATTCGGTTCGATAAGCAAGAATGTTCAAAGATAAGCCCAGACTGACTCACTGTTACGTTCCTCATTGCTCCTAGACTTCTTGCACTGCATGCTGCCGTTCGATGAATAAAGTTTAAAAAAAACACCACTGTGAACGACGGTACTTTCCTCAGGGGGAAAGATGCAGATTAGGAGCCCCACGGGTGTAAAGAGGACACACAAGCAACTTCCTAGACAACTCTGACCCCAAACCCTGTGTTAGCCATCATGCATCAGCGGTGAAAGAGCATGAGATATCCAGGAGATTCCGTCTCGCGTTGTGCAAGAGTAAAATTCCTCCCTTGTTTCTCCGGCCAACTGGGCCTGCAAGCTTGATGATAGCGTATCGTACGCGTGTGGGCCATAGCCAAGAGCATATGCATACCCCTCGCCCCTAATAGGGACCCTGTGCGACATACCCATCGCCAAAATCGCGTTGGGTTTTCTTCCGTCGTCAACTGATCTGGGCAACTAAATTCTCGGGGTGACGCGAATATGGGTCCCCATCGGTCCTCCCACGTGGGATAGGCGTCGGGATGGAGGCAATCCCGTAGCAATCCCTCCGCACGAAAATCATCTGTTTCATGCGACCGTTGCAGCGATTGTGGCGCCCTCTCTGAGAATGTTTTTCAGCGAAGATCAGCGAAAACTTCGCAGAGTCGCGTCGCCAAGGAAAAACGGCCACCACCAGAGGCGAATAAAATTCAATAGTCAGGGTCCAACGCGACGCATACTACAGTAACGACATACGTTATGATAGGGTATAAGTACGATAATTTCGGCGACCCTGGGATGGATGACAGACGCTGGCTGACGTTGGCCGAAGCCGGAATAGCTCAAGCCCGCACTTTGTTACCTTTGGACAGACAAATTGCCCGCAGTCTCACACAAGTATATGTATGCATGCGCAGTTTCATACCGAATAACCACCGGTGTAGAAAAATCACGACAAATCCGGCCTGAAAATACTCGGGAAATTGAGCAATGTGACAGGGACCATAGCAGCCTTGTGCACGCCTCGCTGTAACACCGGCTATGCTGAGGCTCTGCGCATAACCGGTATCAAACGCAGGGGAAGACGGTGTATGAGGAAACTCATGTCGGGCAGAGGGCACATTTCATCGATAGGGGAGTAAAGGTGGGATACACGGTCTTGCTTTGAGGCTTCGACAAGTGTGTCGAATGGGATGCCATTCCAGGCCATGGACACAAAGTCTACTCAGCGACCTTCGATCATGNCACGCGCCTCTAATGAACGTTGGTCACACCTTGACAGGTTATGGCAGCCTGAGTCAAGATCAATATTAAGCTCCGCTCAAGCATGGTAAAAGAAGCAGGCAACCAAGACGATAGATAGCGCGATGGATATAGGTACAGTGGGAAGGATATGCTCTATGCTACGGATATACCAAAATTAAAACCACGACCCCAAGAAAAGAGATGCAGGTAGAGTGTACGAGTATGTGATGCAAATGCCAGGAGAGATGCCCAAAATCTATAGTCAATGACGGGAGAGAGAAATGCATGTGTACGAAAGCAAGAACGATAGCAATGCGACAGAAATAAGAATGATATCGACCAATGGAAGCGAACCCAAAGACTGCCTGTCCTCTAGGAGGCCCCAAAAAATACGACCCGACCTGGATGCCCGAATCGTCCCAAAGAAAAGCGAATAATTGAGGTGGAAGAGAGAGAGACGCAAGCGTCGCCGAAAAGGCTATGATAGTTTTTTAGGAAGAGGGTAGCGGGTTATTCACGTTGTGAACTTTTTCTAAAGTTGGGAAGGTGGATTAGGAAACGTAGCGAAGAGGTAAAAGACGGTAGACTCACTGTGCGCATCATTAGCGGCGAAGACGAGTCCTGCTGCTGGGCAGAGGAAGTCATCTGGTATGGAGACATAGGTTGCTGAGGTTGGCCGGCGGATGCGGCTTGCTTGCTGAGGGCCTTGGCAAGCTGGGGGAGCGGATTAGAAGGGGCGAGCGACATAGGAGGGCTGTATACACACCTTGGCATCGCTCTCAGCAGCCCGGTTTGCATACATATGCGGATGGAGAGCAACATTGGACATGCTCGTTGCCTGTGGCAGGGCGTTGAGGTGGGAGGAGAGACTGGGCAAGGAGACGAGGTTGGCGGGAACTCTGGAGGCCATTTGGAATGAGTTGGAGATGATGTCGGGTCAACGGAAGTATATGAGTGCCAACGGAAGACTGAACGGGGGATGGGGAGGGATGAGTGGCGGCAAGACGGGAGGATTTATAGGAAACGAGCACAGACTGGTTGTAGCGACGCGTGACCGGAGAGATCTGCCGATGAGATCTGTGATCAATTGCAAGATCACCCACAGATCATACAAGCTCGTCCCACAGAGGCCCATACAGCAAAAGTCGCCGAGTCTGCCACCTGTTTACGACAGCCTCTGCCAGTTAGAAATGTCCCATAGCCTTGCCAGCTTTTTTCAGCCTCACCTCGACGCTCGCTCTCCTACACCTCCCAGATCTCGATCCCTTTCCATATCGAGCGTCTACTTCCGGCGGTCCTTGCCGGGTGGGCGACGACCCTCCTGCCTTTTCCGGTCGCTAGACCCTGTATAGACTCCAGGTCTGCGTTTCTCACTGCGCCCCTCGCCAACTCAATTTTGGGGTACTTCATCCCTGCATCCAGATTCTCGGACGCTTTCATGTAGGAGAATATCGTCCAGGAGCATGTCCTTTCTCCTGCCCTAATCGAAACAGATCCATCCTTTCAACTCCTACACCGTCATCGCAGACTCATCGATGACTGAGGTTGTCACCTTCGAGACAAGTAAATTGCCTTTCTTCCAGCAATTTCTTATCCTTGGATCCGAGCTGCTTGCTGTTACACTCAGAGACATCATGCATTATCGCCCGCTCAACCTTACCTTCTCGTACGTACAAGGAACAGTATCTCTCTGGAAATCACCTTGCACGACAATTTATCTATCCTTGTTCGGCCACCTAAATTTTGAGCTGCATTCCACAAGACGTCTGCGAAACATTCTAGGGTGCCCGAATTCCATTTCAATAGTGAACGCCTCTCTTCACCGGGTCTTCAGTTTACTCTGAGCACAGAACACTGTTTCTACACGTTTTCTCTGAAGATACTCATGCTTCGTGGCTCAGATCCGCCTGCAACGCCACTCCCGGTACAATCTTGCGGAAGAGTCATGCCCCGAGCGCACATCCCAGTAAATTGGCGGGGAAGCGCGCGCGCCCCCTCCTCAAGGCGCTCACTTGACCTAATTTAGGTCATCTGACTTACCAACACGTGTTTGGTCTCATTCCGCAAATGCGGGGTAGACCCACGTCGGCCGTATTCCTCCACAGTTGTCGGTAACGTACATCATGCCAACAGACTAGTACACGGTCTTGTGAAACGAGCTCACGAATGATGCTTTTACTACGGACCACGATGTCTGCAGTTGGCTAGGCTGCAAGTGTGATGATTTCTCTCTCTCTCAACTGCCCAGATTCCCCGTTGGGTTTCCCCGCACTCGACGGATTAATCCTGGGTCATTAATTATCGGCTGGCAATCATGGTCGGACGACCTGCTGCGATTCGCAGGTAGTAAACTGCTGCTGTTAACCGCCTAGATATTTCTTTTCGAACGAAGATTCTCCAGGTCGACGTCGATCTTCCAACTTTGTTTCCATCTTCCTCTCTCGCGCGTGAACTTCGTCGTTTTTTTTCTCGTTGCCTGGGTCCGGCTTATTCCAAGAGTCCGTCTTCGGGAGGGAGTAGGAAACTTCGGTCTGTACGTATCCGTTCCTACGACTAATCACCCTCTCACCGGGTTGAAAATCTCACCCGGGACAGTGTGAAGAGAAATGCCAGCAAGACAGAACAAAAAAGTTGCAAGCCAACAACCAGAAAAGCAACAAGCTTTCGCTCAGTCATGGAACTTGAACTGCCCAAATTTCTTCTCGGTGAGAGAACTCGAATCCTCCAGACCCTTCACGCCCAGTCCATCCGCAGCGGAATAAGTAAAAATCACTTGGTGACTGGATGTATGTAAAGTTATGATTGATCGCACCGGATTGTCGTACCTTCCCGCACAGTTCACATAACACTGCCAACGGAGACGTCAAAAATACCCCAGAATAAACTCTCTTTTATTCTCATCGGACTCGAGGCAATTCTATTTCGTTTCGAAGAGGGTGGATGTTGATCATCAAATTCGAAAATGCGGAATGTGACCATTTCAATTGACAACCACCACGGTACCAGCATTAACACGCACAGAAAGTGCCCCCGTTCGACCCCGCATTGCGGCTCGGGTGTGGGGTAAAAAGTTCCTTGTAAGCGGCCAAGTATCAGCGAGCATACATTACTTACACATCGTCTCAGCCTGTTATGCAGGATCCGGCGATCCCGATTTGCCTTCCCGCCTGTCTCCTCGATGGCGAAACTTCCAAAAGGGATATTCGTCTTTCGGCACGCAGGGAAGCACGACAGAAAAAGTGATAGATGGACGGGCCACACGCCAGCCAGCCAGGCTGCTGGTAAATAAACATTCTTCTGTCAGTATCTGGCAGGAGGTTAATGAATAAACAAATGGTGCGACCTGTAGGGGTATGAACATTCTTATTGACCGACGCCGACGTATTCTGCTATCCAGCTATGGCAGACTCTATTTTAGGTGGACATAGGTACGATTTAGAAGCTCATGATGGCTGTTTAGTATCATTCCAGTGGACCGAATATACTTAGCAAAGGTCAATTTTTTGATAGATAAATAGTTGCTGACGATAAATTCAGGCACTCGACGGCGCATACACATACCAACATACAAGCTGGAAACAAACCAAGATAGCAAACATATCTCTAGCACAAATGTCCAAATTGCTGGAAGGCACACGGCCGACCCAAGCGACCATTGAACATGCTATATTTACCCTACCTGTCACACTGTTGTCACCAAGAACACTCGCCACAGCTCGCCACTGAGCGCTCAGCATAGTTCTTGGGCGTGGCGTTAAGCGATTCCTGGTCATGCACGGGCTTACTCAAAGAAGTATTGCGAGCATGCGGCGCTAGTTTACACCATTGATCTATTGAATATCCATTACACATCCGCTCACGGGGCGAAAGAACTCAGAGTACAGGACGCTGACGATCCGGCTTCGGAGTCGGGTTGTGGAATTGCAAGTAGGCAGAAGGGTGACCGGTGGCGGGTCACGCACGCCGCTCGCCGACTGACATATTTCTTCCTATCTACCACACGCACACCATTCCAAATTCAGTCTCAGCGATATGTGCCACATTCAATACATACCCTAGATCCCCAGAACCTGCTGTGAGTATCTGATACCACAAACGCAACCAATAATTCGCATTCAGTTTGAGAACACACGACTACGAAGCACGCTCTCGGGAAGCCTACAATCCACCACATTCCTGGGTACGGGATGTGAGAGCTCCACATGACCTCTAAGAAACCGCATAGAGTCACGGATGTGTACCCCTCCCCCTTTCCATCAAATTTCTTTCCCGCTATGTCCCCCAAAACATCTAGTTTCCCATATGTTATGTCCGACGACGCTCAGTCCTTCCAAAGTAAGTAGTCACAGGTTTAAATTTCCCCAGTGGTCATGAAACTTGTTTATCTGACGCAGGTACATATGCTCATCATGTACCTGTCTCCGCCGCATTGCGCAGCACGCCGATAAGCCTGGGTGGTGAGTTCACGTTTTGACTGAGGCACCGAGCGTACCCAGGCTCGAGATTGCCATCAATCACCGGGCGTCAGGGTCAACAGCAACCCGGGCCACATCGATTTCTGCATGTATCCTCTTGCAACATCACCAGGCGAACTCACCTCGCCACGCATCTGAGGAGGGCTTATCACTGCTCCACAAGAAAATAAACTGCATCAGACTGTCAAACTGTTCCAATCTCCTGGTTATCTTTAAATTCATCTTGTGCGTATCGTATCCATGCACTTGGCCAATGAAGAGAGAGATAGATGTCAAGCTTCACTGCGGGTTCCCTAATTCTACCAGACCGTAGGGTCAGAACTGAATGCATAGAACATGTAGAACATGGCGTATCTTCTCCACGACTTGTGGCGTGCACGTATCTTGTACATAGCAAGCAAACAAGCTTCGTCTTTCTTCTGTTGTTCTCCCGAAACGCGCTTCTAGACATTCGAAACTGGAATCGCAGAATATCCATTGAAGGCCCACACACGCAGGGTGCATGTAGAGGCTTCTCCCAAGGCGTTCGATATTTCAATTCAATAAGTAAGGTACCTAAGACAAGCCGTGGAAACACAAGTGAGCGTGGCAGGTCACGCGAGAGGTTCAAATGAAAAGAACAGGAGGGACTCACCGCTTTCAGAAACAGAAACTGAATTGAAGGAAATGAAGACAAGACAAATCGAAAAAGCTTAAACTGCTACTCAATTAGCTGGGCGTGAGTTCAATGACGCAGGACGAGAACATGGACCCTAGAAGAAGTGAGACGAGTAAACTTTGACTGTCACCAACAGCTATGTCATGGTGAATGCAGCCCAGTTTTGGCTTTCCACCCTGGACACACCCTATTGAACGGTACATCTGGCCAGTGTTGGCAAAGACTCCGAGACAGACGTCGTTCTGAAATGAAATTTGGATTCAATGAATTCACGAACGTAAGAAAGCAGTGACGGCATTTTAAGAAAAATCGCAAAGAGGAGAAGCCAGCCTCAACCGTCATTCATGATGGCCGCTTACTCGTACTCACGGAAACTTGACTTCTATTGCCGACCTTCCCTCTAGCAAAAACAGTAAGCAAATTTCAAACAACATGAGGGGGTCCCTTTCATCTTTCACAATAAGTTTATGGTGCATGTCGGTATAAAGATAAGGAAACGAGGAAACGATTTTCTGTGGAGCAACAAAGAAAAGCTTGTTTAGTCTAAGATTTCTGCGAATCCGAAATGAACGAAAGGTAGATATGCCGTCACTCACCATCCATCACTATGTTTCGAGAACTTTTTCTGCAAACTTGGTTTAATCAACGGCCTGCACACCGTCGTACGCAGGCAAACGGCGACAAGCTTCCGCCCAATCAATGTTGCCAAAGACCAGGTCCGTGACAGTCGCAATAACCTCGTCGATGCTCCCAATCCGTTGATCGGTGGTATCACGTTCCCTAAAGATATCACAGAAACAGAGTGAGAGAGAGGTAAGTATGGTGAGAAAACAATACACGGAGATGGATAAAAACGAGGCATCACGAAACCGCAACACCCATCCACTTCCCCGAATGCAGCGACGGAGAGGTTGCAAAAGATCGGGACTTACCGAAGGGTAACGGTCCGGTTCTGCACGGCTGTTGGGAGAACGCGTTAGGAATAGTCCCTGCAAGTTGATGGACGGAATGACGTACAAGCGAAATCAATGGTCAATCCGAACGGAGTACCCAACTCGTCGTTCCGTGCATATCGCTTGCCAATTGAAGTGTTGGAATCGTCGACTCGAGAGAAGACACCAGCTCTTCGCAGCTTAGCAGCTACCGGTATACATAACCAGCGAATGGGAATAGGAGGACGGCGAGGATCATGAGTTAATTAACCAAAGATGACTAGGCTGTATGAACTCACAAATTTCCTGCACGAGTGGATCAAACTCTTCGCGAGCACTCAGCGGCACAATAAGAACCTTGGTGGGTGCGACAAGAGGAGGTAATGACAGAACCTAACGAGACGTCACCAAATCTTATCAGCGACAGCACCAATGCCCAGTCAAAATAACCTACCCCACGGTCGACGTCTTGCTCTCTGGACCAGAAGCTATGCTCAAGCAAGGTGTACAATATCCGGCCCAACCCAAACGAGGGTTCGATGACGTTTGGCGTAAAGTCCCGGACTGGATGGATTAAAGCCCATTAGCGATAGGCCCAAGATAACCGGAAAAGATAAGTAGGTAATCACTCACTTGACTGCTTGAACGTCTTGCGTTCGATAGTAACAACCTCGGGAGTCAGCGTAAACTCCCTCCCATCCTCGGATTTCACAATCGTAGAGCTAGGAAGAGTAAGAGACAGCAGTAAGCCACCTGATCGGAATGACTGTGGAAAGACCAAGGAGATAAAGGTTAGAGGATTTGTACGTACCCCTGAGCAAGTTCTCCCTTGAGCTTCAGTAAACCAGCTTCATCCAAGGACTCCACCACTTGCTGAATTACGGCTGAGTCCTTCTTGAACAGCTTCCCAAGGTTCTTCTTGTTCCACTCTGGGACCTCCTTCTCAGTGACGATTGGCTCCTTCAGTGCTTGCCGAACGACCAATGGTTGACCAGTCTTCTTTGAGTGAACAGACAGATCGTATGCTGCACGGTCGGCACAACCTACGCACTCCGTCCAACCGGTAGTATTGTGGATTTCAGCATCCCAGCAATCCGTTGCATAATGTGCCATTTCGTTCGCCATGTGCTGCCGGAAACGAAGGCGTTTGGGGTTGATACCAATATTGATCAGGAACAGGTATATCCGGGCAACGAAGTAACCAAGAGTCTCATTGGCGATGATCCCCTTGTCAACTGCTTCCCCAACAGTGATCGTCGTCGTCTCTGAGCTGCCGGACTCCTGAATGTGGCGATCGAGGAGGACGATGGAAAGGTCCCTAACTTCTTTGAACCGCGGGTGACGTTTATCCTCAGGATCCACATAGTGCTCGATTTCCGCCATGGTGAACTCGCGTACACGTAGGAGACCGGCACGAGGTGAAATTTCGTTGCGGAAGGAACGGCCAATTTGAGCAGACGCGAACGGCACGCGGCCATTGTTGTACTCGAGAAGCCTATTGAAGTTGAGGAAGTGGCCTTGAGCAGTTTCGGGGCGCAGATAGCTGCGGGTGAACGAAAAGATAAATCGATGTGATTTTGAGAAATTTTTTGGGGGAGGCGTACGTACCCTTTGTGCTGGCCGGTAGGCCCGATGCTACTCTGGAACATCAGGTTGAACTGCTGAGGTTCGCCAACTTCATTATCGGTATCTGGATTCCTGATGTCGTGCTTCCTGCAGAGCTCCCCAATCTCAGGACCGCTGTAATTGTCAAGCTGTGAAACGAGCACCAGTTTCGTTAACCGGAGGTCCGAGACCGATAAACCAACCACATACCTGAGCCAAGATGGATTCATATTCCCGCACCACACCGTCATCCAGCTTCACAGCAGCAGCTTTTGCATTCTTCTTTTTCCTCTTCTTGTCCACGGAAGGTGGCGCAGCTTCAAGGCCCCTTGCCTCCCGATCGCCCGCAAGCCTGGCTTCGAGGACATTTTTGACGAGATGGTCGGCACGGAGGACGTCACCGGTCTTGGAATCCTTCACCATCCAGTCCGCAAACCTGGCGACGTGGCCGGATGTTTCGAAGACTGCCGATGGAGTCATAATCGTGGTATCGAGTTCCAGCATTCCCTCCTCGATGATGAAGTGTTTCCGCCATAGGTCGATGATGTTGGCCTGCAACGCGGAGCCCGGTGGGCCGTAGTCATACAGACCAGCGACACCTGAAGCCCAATGTCAGCTATGACTCGATGAGATTAGGTTGCAATCGGTCCACATACCGCCGTAGATCTCGAATGCCGGTGCATAGAAGAACCTGCGATTCAGGGTGGCATCGAGACGGGTTTTGTCGAAGGGGTGAGCTGTCTTGTTGACTGTCGTGGCCATATCTGTCGTGGCCATGTTGGACGAGAGGCGACGATGAAGGAGAGGATAAGATGTGGGCCTGATATGTGTGAAACGCAAGATAAATCGAACCCGCATGAAAATATTCTTTTTCTTTTTGTCAAGTGGTCACGGTGTTCAAGTCGAGTCATGCCTTGGACCAATTTTCCGCTGGGCGCGTCCAGTGCGCTGGCCCCTGGCGCCTATCATATCTCCGTATCTTATCCAGCAATCTCAGCATTCGTGTAGTAAACAGTCAGAAAATAGTGAATAATCCTCATTTTACTAATAAAAGGTACTACGGCAAGGACGAGGCCACGGAACGTGCAGATGGTCAACTGGTGGCGTTGGATAAGGTTGGTCATTGGGGTATAAGTGGCTTGAGGCAACAAAACGAACTTCGATGCGATGAAAATATGGGAAGCATAAAAACGGCGAAGACAAGGTATACAGCGTACGACCAACTTGAGTAGAAGCCGAAAGCTGAAGAGGAATGCCTCGATTTAGGGAGTAAACCCCGTTTAGAAGTGGCTGAGGGACCCCATGATTGCACCAGGGCCACGAGCAACCCATTCATCGGGAGATATGCGTTCACGAACGTCAGTGCCATGAGAGAACACCAAGCTGTTTTCAGGTGCGAACGCCCATATGGCGGGATCGGGAGGAGGAGCAGACGTGATGGCCTTCAGTTCGTTTCCTACGACGCAAATGGTCAGACAACACGGCCAGAGTTCGTACGAGAGCCGCATACGAATGATCTTTGAAGTGAAGTGATCCAGGTTCTATTTCAAGGAGTGGAGTGAGAAACCGTGGAAAGTGAGAGGTCTATCAAACAGCCACGTACCAGGTCATTCTTGTCATATCCGAAAGGATCTGTCCAGCCTGTTAGTATAGCCGAGGCGAGGTTTAAAGCACACTTACTTTCGATTTCCTCTCCTGCGACTAGGAACCCGAAGAAGAGGAAGCTCTGCATGAGGTAACTCGTGAGCGGAACTAGGAGTTTGGGGTATCGAGTCGTAAACCTCACCGCGATGACAGTGGCAGGGATTGTCACCCATCCCAACTTGCCCCAAATCTGAAGGGGCTAATACAGCTTGTCAGAAAGAGATGGAATAGTGTCAGCCTGGCAGAACACATACCAAAACCAGGCAATAGATGACGGTCACAACCCACAAGTGGATTGAATATCTGTAAAGCACACTAAGAAACGCCTTGCATGAAATCAATTGAAAGACATACGAGAAAGGAATTGGGGTCGTGAGGATACTTTCGAGCCCGGAGAGGCTGTCTCCCAACTGAAGTAAAGCAGCGAGAAGAGCGTCTTGTAAAAGAAAGAGCGAGTTCACATAAGCAAAGAATGGCGGACATGACAAAAAAAACTCACTAGCGGTTGGATCAGCAACCAGCTTGCGTTGTTGCAAACTGGCTATATACGAGCTCTACGTGGGTCCAATACGTTAATTCCAGCCTCTCAGGATGCTACGAGGTTAACGCAACGAACCAGATAGAAAGTAAGTTCCAGAGGCAGATTATGGGAAACAGTCTTTTTTAAGAGCTTCATCCGAATCCTGGACGCTTTCTTCCCCTTCACTTGATGGCCGCGATCGAAGATAAACCCAATGAGAAGCGAGAACGGGAACAAGTCGAAAATGGTGTATCTCGGAGGCACCGAAGCCGGGAAAAGGTGTGCCTCCTCCTCCTCTGCAGGAATCACGGACCACTCCTTGTCCTTGCCGGAATCCTTGTTCGATTTAGGAGACATCACCGCCGCTGCGAACGACGTCCACTGAGTGCGTGTGGTCTTGGTCTGGGAGGTGTTGGGCATAGGTAGTGTCACATGTTGCTGAGAATTGTTCATCCGTTGGTGAATCGAATGAGAGCTTTCTGAAGAAGGACGAATTGGATATGTTAGAACATTGTCCGCATCGGCTCCCCCTTCTTTACCTGTTCCTCCTTCGTGGCCAGAGGGAACAGGCAATGACGGCTCGATCTCATTGCCTTCAAACAAGTCTGTCCGTGAAGGCACTCCAGCAGGGAGGGCATAGGCTGGCAGGAATTTGACGAGGTAATAGAGATCCCTGACCGATTGCAAGATCCTTTAGCACATGGACGATGGTCTTATGTCAGTTGAGAGACGTACTTGTAAAGTATCCCATCCTCTCCCCTTAAATAGTGCTTGACAGCAACGGCGAATGCTTCAAGGAGATTGATCGCGGACTTCTTCTCAACCATGGCTCTCGCTTTCAGTTCTGCAGTCTCTGCAGGAGTTTCCCCGACCGGATCTAGCAACAGCACAAACACCGTCAGATTCTGCAGGCAACATTGGCACCATAATGCGAGTGTCTAGCCCACTCACCTGGGACATGGAGCCAAACAAGACGGGCAAAAGTTCGGCTGGCGAACATAATTTGAGACCAAAGCCTTCTGCCTTCGTTATACCTCTCGAACGAAGCCGTTGTCCTGTACGAAATCACGAAGCCCAACACCGTACCCAATCTATAATGCAAGCCCCAAGATAGCATGTCAATCTCGACAAACATTCCGACAGAAGCGAGGAAAGGGGGTCCTTACACAGTCAACAAAAGCGGGTCCATGGAAATCGTATGGCCCTGGTTGTTCAGAACCGTAATCAAAGTCGCCCAGGCCCCGTTGAATACGAGAATATGCCAGCATCGGAAGAACGCTGTTGCCAGTAAAGCGTCGACGAACGAGGCACCTGGTCGCTGTCGAGGAGCAAAACTTGAGCAGAGAAAAACAGTCAATCATAGTACTCTCTAACGTTAATTTGGACACTTACGGGTCAGGCACTCGGAATCCATTGTGCAGCAACGTATCAATCCTCTAAATGAAGCGGCTTGGTGGTGAGTAGCCATCTACTATGATCGGAAATTAAGAGATATTTACAGAGATGGGAGACGATGGTACTTCCTGGCCACTCATTCTGGAGAGAGCGCTCTGATGGTTATCGTTATGCTTTCAACGCGAGGCTGTCAGTCGACTAGTATGGACAGTGATCAAGAGAATGAGAGAGAGGCCATAGCCTCGGCGCTCGTTCTCGCTTTCCTAGTGGGCATTGGTGGGCTACGCACTGACCGCCTCACGGCGTTCTCATCAAAGCTACCATTGAAGGGATCCCAGGCTGAGAAGAAAAGGCCAGGCTTGAACCAGTGGTCAAGGGTATTTCTGTATTTGGCACTGTTCTTGTGACATTATCATGGTTCGGCAACTTCGGTCTCTCACCTCAAGCTTCCTCCTGCTGCATTAAGCGCGCTGCAAGCTTCGTTTCTGGGATACATATGGATCTATGGTCTTATATGAGTATACCTGGACTGTTAAATGATGAATGAGGAGAATGCGGCGGGATGAAAGCTACTGAGGCTGTAAACAAAGGCGATGTGGCAGTCACTGACCTTTCCTCCTGCCTTGATTAGGTGTAAACGTGTCGGCACGACAGAGGAATTTTTGTCGCTTCTTCTATTGAAGCAAGACCGTACGAGCTTCAATGTTCCATTTAAGGCCAATGCATGTAAACATGGGGGCGAAATCTTGTCCCTGTGCCAGGTGCCAGGGTATACCGGAGGCGCCTATGTCAATGTTTTTTGGCGGTGGTAAGGAAGGGTCGTCTTCTGTTCCAAAACCGGAGGGCGGGAACCCGAGGAATAAGACACCATCACTCCATTTGGCTGAACGGCCAACTTCTTGAGCTTCCCGGATGTCGAAAACAGCGCCTGCTCCAGAGCTGGGGTTCCCTTCTGATGCAGGTGCGATGCATCGATGAATGGGCAGCAGTGTTGGAGATAGGTTTTACCGTCCCCGGCCCGCATAACGTACCACGTCGTGCGGACAGGGCAGAAGGGAGTACAGCGACGGAACTTCACGGAGTCCAGGACCATAGCTTGGGACGGTGTTCAGGTCGAGACATGCCTTGGATCAAATTTCCGCCGTGCTCCGCACGCGCTGCTTTCCGGCGCTTATCATATCTCTCCATCTTATCCAGCAATCTCAGCATTCATGTGGCAAACGGCCGGAAAATAATGATCAACCCTTAGTTTTATCAATACAAGGTGCTACGGCAACGACGAGCCCACAGAACGTGCATATGGTTGACAGGTAACGTTGAAGAATGTTGGTCATTTGAGTATAGCGAACTCCGATGCGATGACAACATGGGGAGCATAATGTGGAAGAAAAAACGGCGAAAACAAGGTGTACAACCTATGACCAAGTAGAAACCGAAAGCTGAGGGAGAACGCCTCAGTCTAGGGAGTAGAAAAGCTTTCAAAAATGGCTGAGAGACCCCATGATTGCACCGGGGCCACGAGCAACCCATTCATCGGGAGATACACGTTCATGAACGTCAGTGCCATGAGAGAACACCAAGTTATTCTCGGGTACGAACGCCCATTTCGTGGGATCGGGAGGAGGAGTAGACGTGATAGCCTTCAGTTCATTTCCTACAACGCAAATGGTCAGACAATACGGCCGAAGTTCACAAGAAAGCGACATACGAATGATCTTAGAAGTGAAGTGATCTAGGTTCTATTTCAAGAAACGGAGTAAGAAATCGTGTATAATGAAAGGTCTATCAAACAGCCATGTACCAAGTCATTCTTGTCATATCCGAAAGGATCTGTCCATCTCGTCAGTATAGCCCGATGATAGGATTTGAAAGGATACCGACTTTCGATTTCCTCTCCTGCGACTAGAAACCCGAAGAAGATGAAGCTCTGCATGAGGTGACTCGTGAGCGGAAACGGGAACATTGGGTATCAAGTCGTCGAACTCACCACCATGGCAGTGGCAGGGATTGTCACCCATCCCAGCTGCCTCCAAATCTGAAGGGGCTAGTATCGCTTGTCAGAAGGAGACGAAATGGCGTCGGCCAGGACACATACCAAAACCAGGCAATAGATGACGGTCACCACCCACAAGTGAATCGAATATCTGCAAAAGCACACTAAGGAACGCCTTGCATGAACTCGATTGAACGACGTACGAGAAAGGAACTGGGGTGGTGAGGATACTTTCGAGCCCCGAGAGACTGTCTCCCAACTGAAGTAAAGCAGCGAAAAGAGCGTCTTGTGGAAGAAAGGGCGAGTTCACATAGGCAAAGGACGACGGACATGACAAGGAAACTCACTAGTAGTTGGATCGGGAGCCAGCTTGCGCTGTTGCAGACTGGCTATATACGAGCTCTACGCGGGTCCAATACGTTAATTCCAGCCAGTTAGGATGTTACGAGGGTAACACGACGAACCAGATAGAAAGTAAGTTCCAAAGGCAGGTTATGGGAAACAGTATTTTTTAAGAGCTTCATCCGAATCCTGGCCGCCTTCTTCCCCTTCACTTGATGACCGCGATCGGAAAAAAACTCGATAAGAAGCGAGAACGGGAAAAAGTCGAAAATGGTGTATCTCGGAGGCATCGAAGCCGGGAAAAGGTGTGCCTCCTCCTCTGCAGGAATCACGGACCTCTTCTTGTCCTTGAGGAGGTTCTCATTCGATTTAGGAGACAACAACGCTGCTGCGAGCGACGTGCTTCTGGTACGTGTGGGCTTGGCCGAGGAGGTGATGGGCATAGGAAGCGTTACATGTTGCTGAGAGGAGCTAATCCGTTGTTGAATCGAATGAGAACTTTCGGGAGGACGAACTGGATATGTTAGGACATTTTCCTCATCCTCTCCCCCTTTTTTACCTGCTCCTCCTTCGTGACCAGAGGGAACAGGCGACGACGGCTCAACCTCAATGCCCTCGAACAAGTCTGTCTGTGAAGGCAGTCCAGCGGGGAGGGCATAGGCTGGCAGGAACTTAACAAGGTAATAGAGATCCCTGGCCGATTGCAAGATGCCTTTAGAAGATGGACGATGTTTATATGTAAGTTGAGAGACGTACTTGTAATAGATCCCATCCTCTCCTCTCAAATAGTGCTTGACAGCAACGGCGAACGCTTCAAGGAGATTAATCGCGGACTTCTTCTCGACCATAGCTTTCGCCTTCAATTCTGCAGTCTCCGCTGAAGGTTCGCCGTCCGGATCTAGCAACAGCGCAAACACTGTCAGAGTCCAAGATCACCAGGACAACAACACGAGCGTCTAGCCCACTCACCTGGGACATGGAACCAAACAAGACGGGCGAAAGTTCGATTGGCCAACATAATTTGAGACCAAAGCCTTCTGCCTTCGTTATACCTCTCGAACGAAGCCGTTGTCCTGTACGAAATCACGAAGCCCAACACCGTACCCAATCTATAATGCGCACCCAACATAGCATGTCAATCTTGACAAGCACTACGACAGAAACAATAAAAGGGGTTCCTTACACTGTCAACAAAGGCGGTTCCATGTAAATCGTATGGCCCTGGTTGTTCAGAACCGTAATCAAAGTCGCCCAGGCCCCATAGAAAACGAGAAGATGCCAGCATCGGAAGAACGCTGTTGCCAGTAAAGCGTTGACGAACGAGGCGCCTGGTCGCTGTCGAGGAGCAAACCTTCAGCGGAGATAATCAGTCAATCACAGTGCTCTAAAGATAACTTGGCCACTTACGGGTCGGGCACTCGGAATCCCTTGTGCGAAAACGTTTCATTCCTCTAAATGAAGCGGCTTGGTGGTGAGTAGCCATCTAACATGATTGGAGATTAAGGGAAATGTACAGCTATGGGAGACGTTGGTACGTCCTGGCCACTCATGAGGTTATCGGTATGCTTTCAAAGCGAAGCTGACAGTCGACTAGATCTGGATTGTGGACAGTGATCAAGAGAGAGAGAGAGAGGCTAAAGCTATGGCGCTTGTTCTGGCTTTTCTGGTGGGCACCAGTGACCTACGCACTGACCGCCTCACGGCTTCCTCATTGAAGCTGTCATCCAAGGGGAGAAAGTTCCGGGAATCGACTTCTTTTCCGGAGCCTTAGGCTTGAGCCAAGCTTAAGCTAACCAACTCCGTAATCAGGGGTATATACTTCCAGATATGGCATAATTATGACATCATTGTGGTTCAGTCTCTTACCTCGAGCTCCCTCCTGCTGCATTGATGAAGAAGGAGAACGAGGCGCAATGAGAGCGACTGAGGCTGTGGACAAAGGTATTGTGGCAGAGGGAGCCATCAGTTTTCATGACCCTCTCCTCACTGAACCTTCTGCCTTGACATGGGCATGGAACGTGTTGGCACATCAAAGGAACTTCTGTCTTGCTTCTGTCACTCCCTCTTTGGGAGTGAGACCTTACGAGCTTCAGCGCTCTAGGCCAACGCATGCAGAGGCCTTGTACCTTTCCAGGTGCCAGGGAATCCTCTGGCGCCTATCATATCTCTCTATCTTACAGCAATCTCAGCATCGTTTAGCGAAGAGCCAGAAAATAGTGATTAACCCATAATTCTATAAATAARAGGTACTACGGTAACGACGAGCGAGGTTGTGTCGGCCCACGGAACGTGCAGATGGTCTAGTGGTGACGTTGAATAATGTTGGTCTAAGCGGTCCGAGGGAATAAAAGAACGTCGATGCGATGAAAACAAGGGAAGCATAATGCGGAGGACTAAACGGGCGGAAATACGGCGTATAGGCTATGTCAAGGTAGGGACCAAAAGCGGAAGAGGAAAGCCTTGTTTTAGGGAATAGGAAAGGGTTTAGAAATGGCTGAGAGACCCCATGATTGCACCAGGGCCACGAGCAACCCATTCATCGGGAGATATACGTTCATGAACGTCAGTGCCATGAGAGAACACCAAGTTGTTCTCGGGTGCGAACGCCCATTTCGCGGGATCGGGAGGAGGAGTAGACGTGATAGCCTTCAGTTCGTTTCCTACAATGCAAATGGTCAGACAAAATGGCCAAAGTTCGTATGCAAGCCACATACGAATGATCTTGGAAGTGAAGTGATCCAGGTTCTATTTCAAGAAACGGAGTCAAAAATCGTAGACAATGGAAAGGTCTATCAACCAGCCACGTACCAAGTCATTCTTGTCATATCCAAAAGGATCTGTCCAGGATGTCAATACGGCCCGACGCAAGGATTTTAAGAGACACTTACTTTCGATTTCCTCTCCTGCAACAAGGAACCCGAAGAAGATAAAGCTCTGTATGAGGTGGCTTGTGAACCGAGACTTCGAGTATTATGACGTGCAACTCACCACGATGACAGTGGCAGGGATAGTCACCCATTGCAATGGCTCCCAAATTTGAAGGGGCTAATACCGCTTGTCAGAAAGGGATAGCAGGATATCAGCCAGGCCACATACCAAGGCAAGGCAATAAATGATGGTCACAGCCCACAAGTGGATCGAATACCTGCAGAAGCACACTAAGAAATGCCTTGCATGAAAATGATTCAAAGACATACGAGAAAGGAACTGGGGTCGTGAGGATACGTTCGAGCCCAGAAAGACTGTCTCCCAGCTGAGCCAAAGCAGCGAAAAGAGCGTCTTGTGAAAGCAAGATATCGAGTTCACATCAGCAAAGGATAACGAACATGACAGGAAAACTCACTGGTGGTTGGAACGTCAGTCAGTTTGCGTTGTTGCAGGCTGGCAATATACGAGCTCTAGGTGGGGGTGCAACACGTTAATTCTAATCATTTAGGAATCAGAACAGAGGAATGTTACAAACCATGTACAAAGTAAGTTCCAGAGGCAGGTTATGGGAAACAGTCTTCTGCAAGAGCTTCATCCGAATCCTGGCCGCTCTCTTCCCTTTCACCTCATGGCCACGATTGGAAACAAACCCAATGAGAAGCGAGAACGGGAACAAGTCGAAAATGGTGTATTTCGGAGGCATCGAAGCTGGGAAAAGGGCCGCCTCCTCCTCTGCAGGAATCACGGACCTCTTCTTGTCCCCGAGGAAACTCTTGTTCGATTTAGGAGACATCACCGTTGCTGCGAATGACGTCCTCCTAGTGCGCGTGGACTTGGTCGGTGAGGTGATGGGCATAGGCAGCGTTACATGTTGCTGTGAGGTGCTGATCCGTTGGTGAATCGAATGAGAACTTTCAGAAGGCCGAATTGGAGATGTTAGGACATTTTCCTCATCATCTTCCCCTTCTTTACTTGCTCCTCCTTCGTAGCCAGAGGGGACAGGCGACGATGGCTCAACCTCAATGCCTTCAAACAAGTCTGTCTGCGATGGCAGTCCAGGAGGGAGAGCATAGGCTGGCAGAAACTTGACGAGGTAATAAAGATCCCTAACACAATCAAGAACGTTTTAGCAGACAGACTCATGATGGTTCATGCTGAGTTAAGAGACGTACTTGTAATATATCCCATCTTCTCCTCTCAAATAATGCTTGACAGCGACGGCGAAAGCTTCAAGGAGATTAATTGTCGACTTCTTCTCAACCATCGCCCTCGCCTTCAAATCCGCAGTCTCTGCAGGAGTTTCCCCGACCGGATCTACCAACAGGGCACACAAACACCGTCAGAGTCCAGAGTCACCAGGACAACAACCCGAGCGTCTAGCCCACTCACCTGGGACATGGAACCAAACAAGGCGGGCAAAAGTTCGGCTGGCGATGATAATTTGAGACCAAAGCCTTCTGCCTTCATTGTACCGCTCGAACGAAGAGGTCGTCCTGTACGAAATCACGAAACCCAACACCGTACCCAGCCTATGCGCCAATTAAGAATATCAATCTCAACAAAATATCCACCATAAGCGAAACAAGGGGTCCTTACACAGTCAACAAAGGCGGGTCAATGTAAATCTTATGGCCCTGGTTGTTCAGAACCGTAATCAAAGTCGCCCAGGCCCCGAAGAACATAAGGTGATGCCAGCATCGGAAGAGCGCTGTTGCCAGCAAAGCGTGAACGAAGGAGGCTCCTGGTCTCTGTCGAGGAGCAAACCTTCAATAAAGAAGGACGAACGGTCAACCACAGTATTCTCCAATGTTGACTTGGGCACTTACGGGTCAGGCACTCGGAAACCCTTGTGCGAGAACGTATCGGTCCTCTAAAGCAGCCTGGTGGTGAGTAGCCATCTACTATGATTGGAAATTGAGAAATGAAAGGATATGTACAGAGATGGGAGACGTTGGTACGTCTTGGCCAGTCATTTTGAAGGGAGCGCTCTGCGGTTATCGTTACCCTTTCAACACGAAGCTGTCAGTTGACTAGTTCCGGACTATGGACGTAAAGTGATCAAGAGAAAGAGAGAGGCTACAGCCTTGGCACTTGTTCTCTATAGAGCACTGCTTTCCTGGTGGGCACCAGTGGGCTGCGCACTGACCCCTCACGGCCTCCTCAAAGCCATCATCTTTGTCCTGAAACTGATATGATGGTTTCTGATGAAAATTCTGATGCCCAAAACTCAACTGTAACTTTTTGTGGAAAAACCGGAAATACGGATTTGCCCGCTATAGCATGCGCGATTGACTTGAGAAAACGGAATCCACGCGCATCAAACCTGGAAATAGCGACGTAGCACACACGCACTCTCAGTGGGGGTGCGGACAGATGGCGCAACTTGTCGCTACCCGACTCCTGACAACAAAGGCACGCTATGAGAACCCAAAATCCATAACTATTTCNAACAAGATAAAGATAGGTGCGGCAGGCGGCGTACATATTACATGAACCCGTTTCAGTATAAAGTACTTGATAAAACAACAAAAATAGCCGTTAACCGTTGTACAAGGCCGAGCGTTGAATGTTGAATAATGAAATAGAATACAGATGGAAAGCGGTCAAAAAGTCAAGAGATGATGAGAGACGAGAACAAAAAAGAATTATGCTCTTACTTAGCGCTTAAACGCCAGGTGAAGAGAACGTATAGCAATAAACTGTGTGTAAGGAGCGTTGGGGATATGGGACGAACCAAGAGAGAGAGAGAAAAGTGATGGAATGAGGGTAGCCGTGATGGGGGTCGGGACAGGTATGGATGAAGGTCGGCGGAATGAGATACTGGCAATGCGCGATTCACTGAATGGTAAAAGGTCGATTTGACGGTTGAGGGTATGGGGCTGTGGCGTCAACTCGGCTTCATGAAGAAGCCGCCTCGCGTTCCCAAGGAGGAGCTTTACGCGTCAGCTTCAGCCTCGCGCCTCCAAGAAGGGGGTGGACCCGCCTCCGCCTCGCGCCTCCAAGAAGGTGGGGGACCCGCATCAGCCTCGCGCCTCCAAGARGGTGGKGGCCCTGCCTCCGCAACTGCCTCGCGCTATAAAATCCAATATCAGCCATCGCAAATCTCTCCGAACAAAGGTCAAACAATACACACAACAGCGACATCTGCCTATCACATCCGCGAGGTGGATCAGTGCACAGCTCCGAAGGATCAAAGAAGCCAACTCACCACTGGCGCTGCAGAAGCTGCAGAAAGCACCGAAAACACAACTAAGATGGCACTGGAGATTCTCATTTTGGCCGGACTTCTGAGGGAAGGGGAGCCTGGGATGGATGGGTGCCTGAAGCAAACTGAGATCCCCTGCATTGGACATCGTCCCTTTATACCCCCTGTTTTCACGGGGAAACGGCCGAGAACAAGCGTGGCCCCTTGCTGTGTTTAGCACTGGTGCCTGACCGTTGGCAACCGTGGAAATTATTTTCCTGTTGCGACAAAATCAGCCGGTGCCGATAACAATTTGCTCCACACCTCTGTCGCTGCCTATCCCAGCCTATCCCCCATCCTTTTGTTCAAACGCAAGCAAGTGTGTGTTGTCAACCATACAAAAGTTCGTAAAATGGAAGTGGATATGGGATGAGCTAAGCGCTTAGTGCTCCTGGTGAAGCTTGCCAAGGTCGCCATGAACGATCTTGCGATCTTGGCAGGCCGAACTTCCTGCTGATTGCAATTTTATGACAAACGGCATATCCTTCAGGCCACAAGGGGGAGCGTTCAGCCCGTCAGTGAGAACAATGACGCAAATGTACCAGAGGGAGTCGTGGGTCCTCTATGGGTGCTTAAGAGTTGCTCTAGCTAGCTCCGAGACTCCTATACAAAGCTCTGTATCATTCTCGACGACCTACTCGCCGGTCACTTAGAAGAACAGTCTTGTGCTCCACTGCGGTGTTCTAAATATGCGGATTGGCGACCAGGCACCATTCTCCGTGCTAAGAATAAGGCCAATGATCACTTGACGGAATTAACATTCTTAACGTTAGTTGTCCCAAGATGTCACTTCCTCACCACGACCTCCGTCAACCGTTCCATTGGGCTGCCCAGTGATCGCGGGAGAGGGTAACTGGGTAAATGGTTAGTGAAGGCGATCCGCCATACAGCGGATATCCGTACCACCAAGTCCGCTTACGTGCATCTTGGCAGATACAATACTGCGGAGTACGTACTCCTGGAAAACACCTCTCCTCGAACAATTGCTTGTGAATACCCCAAGCCCTCTTCATCGAGGAAGACCCGACTCAGTGCACCATTTGGCTTACCTACCAAGGGCACACGAGGGCACACGCAAGCCCAGCCGATGTTGTCATGCACATTCATGCAAACATGGGTTTATTGTCGTAGCCTCGTGGTGGACATAGCTGTGCGGGAGACAACCGTCGGTGGGACAATTGGTTACTGGCACCTGGAAACTCTTTGGAACGCGAGCGCTGACCCAGGCAATTTCGGGGGTTGCGTTGTACGGGAAGGACGATACATTCCATGCCGACGTCGTCGCCCAGACCACGGCATCATGGTCATCCAGGAGAAGAGGTACAGGGCTGTCAAATTCGACGCACTGACATCACATCACCACCCTCGAATCGCTCCAGAAAGAGGAAAGAACGCAGGTCCCCTCCAGTGCTCTTGCCTCCTCTGGGTGAGCGATGACTATCATGAGCCTACCTCTCCCAAACGCTTTATGCAGTCAGCGGCGGAGATTAGCTGCCACAGCCATCGTTGAATACGGTCCAGCTGGAATTAATCTGGTACTGTATCCTGACATGATGGCAATCAGAAACCCGATTTTCAACACGACCCTAGTGTAACCCTACCCTCGGAAGATGAGTGTTCAAGATGCTCCAGTTTCAAGGAACTCGCTTCTACTCGGTTGTCAAAATCTTGTCGAACCGGCCGTTGAGCAGCTCTCGTGAGAGGTGCGGTTTTCCACGCCTGTGCCACCATGCTCTCCTCCCAATTTCTTGCCGATGAACATGGGTTTCATTACTCGGAAGTGGGTTCATACACCTGCGAGGCAGGGCACCCAATGTGAGCTGGAAAGCGGTGGTTATACAACCATATCCGCGGATTTGGAGCGAGGAGAAGAAACTACAGGAGAGGGTTCACTGGGTCGGACAGAAAAGTGTCTGGCGCGAGGACTTCCGACGTCGTCCTTGACGAGATGCCGGCGGTAAGGATTGCCCTCAACATCATTTGAACATTGACGACCCTGTACGATGTTAGAAAGAGCACTGATAACGAAAGCCACGCCAATCCGTACCCCGGTTCCCTGACGGCGAAAGGCTCGTTTTTCACAGCTGTCATGATTATCTTGTCCGAGTCGCGAGAATTGCAGCTCAAGACCGCGCTGCAGTGGGCTAACACTCTGGCACGCGACTGGCTCATCTCGAGTGCTGAGCCAGGCTGTCTGTTGATCAGGAAAAGATGGAACACTATGTCAGAGAAGCAGGTGAGTCAAAGGAAAAGCCGTTGGAAGCTGATGAGTCAAAATACCTGCCAAAGAGCGGGAAAGGATGCATCGGCGAAACTCTAGCACCCAGATTCTGAGCCCAACCTCATTGAAGGGGTTACATTAACCTCACGAAATCGGCGTGGTTGCTTCGCTAAAGCTCGAGCAGCTCGGAGCGACAACAGTTGGCCGTTTCATGTGTTTGGGCTGCTTCCAATCCGACAAGTGTATCTTCTCCTTCTCAAGGTGCTACGAGTTCCCACAAGAAGGAGGAACACGGATTCCATAGATGAAGAATAAACTGTTGAGAGAACGAGAAAGAGTGTGGAAAGGCTTGACCATCGAGGGCAAGTCGTTCCCACATCATGCATCATTGATGAGGCGCGGCGCTTCTGAAGTTGAACTTGAATTGGCAGTCGCCCTCAAGTTCTGCATTTGCCATGACACAAGTTTCATGTTCCTTGCCGCATCCGCAGACGGATTCATCCTCGGGTACATAATTTCCATGGGCGAGTGATCCACCTCGTGTGTTATGCCTCCCGCTTTGGCTCACCTAACTGAAGTTTGATTTTGTCATTAGGCCTTCCCCGACGGGACTGGCTACGGCCTCTTGCCGGCGGTGGTTTCAGAAGCGACCACTGATATAAGTCAATCCTTGGCTCTTCTGCTGCACTATCTGGATCTCAAAAGGATCTTCTTCTGCTTCTCAAGTGGGATAACCCTATTTTCTTGCAGCCGATTCCCGCAACCACCGCGTCATTCTGACGGAGGTTCCCAACCGCTTTTGGCTTTTGGCAACTGTTTTACTCTCTGACTGGACGCTGCCTGATCACCCAATAATTGTTTTGGATCTGATATCTGCATCTTGACGGAGCGATAGTGTCTCGAAATCTGCTCATCACGTCAAAACAGTCTCACCAACGATCTCAATAATCCAGCTCTCTGGCTTGCTACGCCAACACACACCGAAGCATACTCCATTTAACAACTCCACCCCGAGTTCCGGTGTCATATGGGCAAAAATGATACCCAATTACATCCAAATCTACCGCTTCCAATTTACATCAAGCCCCCTGGCTTTGAAACGTACTAAAAGGTTCTTTACATCGCGTCTCGTCAACTAAAAGACACATTCTTGAGGGGCGACCGCAGGGTTTTCCATCTGAAAGACCTTCGCTTGTGCAGAGATGAATTCTCATTGATTAGCTGTGGCAGTTACCCCACACCATTTTCAGCGTTGACATCCTCTTTTGTACCGCTGAACTCTTTTTGCTGAATTAGTAGAAGGCACGGCAAAATTGATCGTTCTCATCTATGTCCAGTCCCTTTTATACCCTTGTCCATTTCCCGACAGTTCATCTCCCAGCCCCCCTTACGCCAAAGCATCACCCCGTCCCTGTGTGCTTTTATTCCTGCCCTTTCCCCGAACTCTTCTCAAATTTCCTCGGGCTTTCCAGTGTATTACTATCGGCAGCGACTGCGCCCACGCCTGACACAATACAATGGGAGAGACGTATGCTGAGATCCCGGATTCTCTGATCGAGTGGATCAAGAAGCAGCACATATTCTGGGTTGCGTCTGCCCCCCTCTCTGCCGAGGGTCATGTCAACATTTCACCCAAGGGTGTGGCTGGCACATTCCACATCGAAAGCCCGACCAAGGTTTGGTATGAAGACTTGAGTGGATCAGGTACAGCTGCTCTTCCCGTTATCAGTTGATTTTTCTGACCCTTTCCTTCAGGCGCAGAGACGATTGCACACATTCGAGAGAATGGCAGGGTAACCATCCTCTTCAACGCTTTCGATGGCCCACCCAGAATACTAAGGCTCTACTGCAAAGGTAAGATCGATTCCCTCTAGCATATAACCCGATATCTGAGCGCTCCTCACCAATAGGGTCGTTCTATGAGCTGGGATCGCCAGAGTACGACGCAGTCCTTCCACCTGGTACACGCCAGCCTGGTTCCAGAGCGGTTATCATGCTGGATGTCTATAAAGTTGCCACCGTAAGTCTTATCGTCAAATAGGACGAGCTTACCCTAACTTTCTTTCTATGTCAGACGTGCGGCTACTCTGTGCCCTACTACTCTTTTGTCGGACACCGCACGCCGCTCCTAGACTGGGCTGCGAGGAAAGAAGCTATTGATCTCGCCACCTCCAGGGCCAATCCGCGGTCCCCTTCATCAGCCCCTACCCCGTTGACTTCTTCTCCCGCGACGAGAGCCACGGTGGAAAATCCGAAAGAATCGCCATCCCAAGCCCCTTCTCACCCCGCCGCCACTCCTCATCCCAACGGACTGCTCGCCTGGTGGAGGGATCGTAATACATTTAGCCTCGACGGCCTCCTGGCCCTCGATCTTGCGTTCAGGCAACCCTCGTCTTCCCTCGGCAACCACAAGCCTGTCCGGAAGGCTCGCCAATCCGCACTCAATCAATACCCACCTTCCAAACAGCCGATAGACGACGGAACTCTTACCGCCTCGGATATGCACGTCACAGTCGCTCGTCGTCTCTGGCACTCTATTGAATGGCTGATTCAATGCGTCAGATGGCTCTTATTACCCTTCTTCAACTTCCACCGTTTGCTTTCGGCCACCATTACCTCGCTCAATGACTTCTTCGCCACCGGTCACCTGGTAAAGAATACGTTGAGCAAGCCCAACTCCGAACAGGCCTCGAAGCGCGCGGTAGCTACGGCTAATCACCTCGCCTCCATTGCCACGAGAATCGTTCGTGTCCACGGTGAAGAATTTCAAGAAGAAATTGTGCCATTTATAAACGAAGCAACAGACGCCCAGAGGCCGCCGGCCCCCTGGGGCATTGAGCATTCGAAGGAGAATTTGAATTCGAACGCCTCAACCACCATAACGCCCACCACTCCCACTGCGACATCATCGCTGTCATCGCTATTAAGAACCATATCTTCCTACTCGCCATGGACGACATCGACTCCTTATGCACATGGGCTTCCAACATTACTCCTCGGATATGGAGCCTCATTCCTTCTCGGAATGATATTCGCGATGATGTTCTATGCGGAAGTACATTCAGCTGGCACCCATGCGGCCGCGCTGCTATTCCCCAGTGCAGACACCTCGATCTCTCTCCGAAGGCTCCTGAAGATCGCTTGAAATGCGATGCCTTTAGTGAGGCCTTGAGGTGTGGATAACCACATCCGGTACTCTCTGCGTGTGCCGCATTCCTACCCCCGGTAATATTTATCCGTTTTCAACTTCAAATTTTCACTTTTCCCAGCCGCCTTTCGCTCACCCCCTCTACTGTATTTATGGCTTATCCAGCTTCTGCTGGCATTCTCGTCACCTGTGAATTCTTACTGTATGTATCATAGCCCCTCGACTGCGCCTTTGCATACGTCCATCGTCGGTCGACTCGGTCAAGGATGCATGTCGATATCGAATCATCGATGATGCGTTTTGTACTTTACTTAACTTATCAATCCACCTCCTCCCCTCTCTCAGCTTCGTGATGGATCTGCTACGCAAGTATCGTAGCCCAAACAATGGGCCAGACGATGATGACTGAATCATGAGCACACATCGGCCCAAGGGGCCAGCACTGTGGCCAGTTGCCTCCCGCCCTCCTGGACCGTCTGGCCCGACTACAATATGCCGTAAAACCTTCATGGATAGGTCGACGTTTGAAGTTCCAGGGCAAGTGAACTGAATAGAAACCCCCTTGTACGTCTCCTGAGAAGGCCAGCGAGATTCCTAAGGACACGAAGAACTCGATCGACCGAGAGCGCGACCTCCGAGCCCAAAGGACTGATGGCAATAACTACAAATCAAGCCATCCTATGAACAAGTTTAGCATAAAGATTATCATGAATAGCACGAGTAGGCCCTGCTCGGATATCGAGGTCCGTGTTCGACCTGGAGGGCCAGGCCGCCGAGTCACTGGGCCGTATATATGAAGTGGGAGAGTACCATACCACCGGTACCCACTGATTAATCTAATACGTGATTCAACTTCGCAGCTCGTCGAGGTGAGCCACCGGCGCAGTCTGGGGGATGAGAAGTGTATGACTACTAACTAATGGTACAACGCGAAAACAAGTCCATGGAGGTGAGGTGTAAGCAAAACTGGAACTAAAATTACACTTTACGAGAGGAAGAAATACCCCATGATGATGAGGCTGAGGGAACAGTCACGTATGTAGATGTCGTTGCTTGTATGTACAATAAGAGCAAAAGAGAGCGAGAGAAAAGATGCGAAGAAAAGAGATCATCATCGACGACAGTCACAACTCAAACACGAGGCATCAACCAAGATAATACTAATACACAGTTTGGGAATGGAACTAGATAGAAGAAACAAGGAATCATGAACTGATAGTCGAAATCCAACTGCCATCAAGATGAACAATGGGGTAAGCCAAGATGAAGGTAACTAGTTATTGATGATATGAACCTGGTTTCGAAATGAGCCCAAAAGAAAACTGGGTGAGAGATATTGATGACATCCAAGAAGAAACAAGAAAGAGAAACGTTCCAGTGGGTTCACGCAAGGAGAGAGAAGGGTGAGGGTGGGCGCACCCATATCCTCCCGTTCGTTCAATCCATGTCCATTTCCATTTCCATGCCGTCCCATTCCTCTTCCCTCTTGGTCACAGGACCCTTCTTCATCCTAGAATCATCCATGTCTTCATCACGATCCATATCGTCATCATCGTCATCCATCCCACGCAGCCGTCGACCAGTCGACTGATATCCATATCGGCTCGATGAGTACCTGCCCCCATACACATTTCGAGGGGTATGCATGCCCGTCTTCCCGTCATCAACGAAGGCGCCCTTCCTACGAGTGATGGAACCGCCACCCTCCTCGTCCTCCTCATCCTCCTCTTCCTCGATGACAACATTGACATCCCTGTCTCTCACACCGTCTTCCATCATTCCATCCACATCCACACTCTCATCATCGCTTGGCGGGCTCTCGCTGCTCCCACTGACAGTCCTCCTGCTCGCACCATTCGAGACGGACCGACTCCTCGACCTTCTTCCGAACATCTGCGACGACTGACCGGGACTGCTCCCGCTCCTAACAGAGCTCCTCGGCAACGACCAGCCTCCACCGGAGATGACACTCGCGCCATGATTCGAGCCCGCAACCCCATTGCTATATGGGTACCCAACCAATCCTCCTCCTTGAGAAGACCCCCAGCTCTCCGGCGCAGCAATCGACCTGTGATTGCGATAGTAGCTTCCCCCGTTCGAGCCCACACTCCCAAACGCATCATGATAATGCCTCCCGCCATTCGGAACGGGAACCGGCTGCGTGGCGTTCGTATTCGCCACCGCTGCACCATCGTTGGGATTGCCCGTGGCTGAGGCAATTGAATTGGTCCGCTCTCCAATAACAGCAACCCCTCCCGAACTCGTCGTTACCCCAATAAGCCCTGGTCTCACCTGCGTTACGACACCCGGGCTAACCCCATAGTCATGCAACCTGGGACCCGTCGAAGTCGATCTAGCAGGTACAGAGCTCGACACGGGGTGACCGTGGCTGTAGGACGGCGATGGAGCTGTTACACCGCTTGTCGTGCTCCCGTTGCGTCCCGGACCGTGCACAGCTGTCGAGTCATGACTTCCGGACGTGCTTCGGTTCGTGGGAATGGGCGGTTCTGGAGGAGGCAAGGATCCTCCAGACAAGAAGGATGGCCAAAGCGAGCGGTCTTCAGGAAGTGAACGTCCACCTGAGGCGGCGGGGGACATGTGCGAGAGGATAGCAGCGGCCTAGATGTTCCGTTCAGGTTCCAGAATAACGGTAGGATAGACAGAGAATATCATTGTCAGCATCAATTAAAGATAGACAGAACGAACGTAAACACGAAAATTAAGTAAAAACCAAAGCTCACCTCCAAAAGTTGTACTTGTTGATGCTTGCTCAGCACAAACTTGGATGCTTCGCGCCAATGAGGAGTATGCTCCCATCTGTGCTTGATGAGGCAGGATGGGTGCCGGTAGATCTAAGTGTTAAGGGTAAGAAGGATAGCACACGGGCGGGGTAAGGGATATACTAACCTTAGAGCAGGTTTCGCATCGGTGATCCATGCCTCTCTTCTTGCCAGATCTTCCATTGGATGACGATATAGGAATCGGAATGGCACCATTCTTTTCCTCATCATCACTAGCGACTGGGATGGAACCACCAGAGCCGTCGTTCGACTTGACAGCTGTTTCAAAATTCACGTTACTCGGGGAATCTAGAGGGAGCTATTGGTAACAGCTTACCAGTCTGGCCGACGGCGGTGCCGTTAACTCCCTTGGGAGGAGCGGGGGCAAGTGTACGGGAAGCTCCGGTGAAGGATGTGGGCCCCTGGCCGGGATACGAAGAGGGCGGAGAGGAGGAGAGCGAAAGGCTGGCCAGAGAAAGGGCAGCAGATGAGGATTGCAACAGGCTCGGACTGAATGCGCCGGCCAAATTCGCCCATCAATAAATGATTGCGCATTAATGCAGAAGAGTGCATTCCAGCGGTCGGAGTGTAGTGACACATTGACAAGGGGAATACAAAGCACGCTTGTAAGTATTTGACCCATTGTGGCAAGAATGGGGGGACTTACGAAGGACGATTGGCAGCCTCCTTCGCGTCGCTGAGTCGCCGCCTGGTCTTTCCGGTAGACGACAGGCGCCTGTGATGCTTCCCACCGTTGCTCAAGCTCGAGGTCAAAGGCACAGAGGTCGACGGGGTGTGCAATGCTTGAGCTGTTGGAACTGACAGCTGCACGGGCTGCTCGATCTTCACCGGAGCGACAAAGTCGGGTAGGTTGCTGGGTGCTTTCCCATCCTCTGCGAACGACAGCGAAAGCAGGCTGGCAATAGCATCTGATTGCTAGAGAAATAGAGGTCAGAATCATGGCCAACAATGGCAGAAACCACAGATGAAGCGAAACCGCAGCAGACAACGTACGTTGAGAGGGGGGTTCCTAGGCAGAGCGTGCTCAGGGTCGTTCATGGCGGCGGTAGGGGGCAGGGCAACGTCGGCCATGGCAGTCTTCGTGGTCGTGGTCGTGGTCGTCGATGGCGAATGGGTCGATGATGATGGTCAAGGAAAGAGCAGGATTCAGAGGATCATGACAGAAAGAGCCAAAGATTAGTTGTCCAGCCACAATTCTTGTTGATACTGATTTCCACGTACTCATTTATTTAGCCGGCTCGGCAATTTCCCTACGCTTGCCTTTCTCGGCCCCTTGTCCCCTCCATCCAACAGCACCGACTCCATGCCCTTTGCAACTCCCGAGTCAGTTCTACTGACACAGTGAAGAGCAGCGGTATGTCTGCACAGTCACCCCAGAAATAGTGGCCGTACTGGTGGGCAGAACAGACCTTCACAACTGTCACTCGGTGACATCGTAATTAACATCTCGTCGGCAGCGTGTTGTAAAATTTGCATTCATGGCTTGTGATTGGCTGGAGAAGACGATGAATGTAGGTTCTCGACAAACATTAATTGCCTCTGAGGCACAGCTCTATTGATCAGAGACACCCGCAGAATACAATAACCCCAGCTGCGGACAATACCTTCCGCTGCGCCCTTGCATGTGGGGCCGATGCGTTTCGCAAAGACTCGCGGGTCACGAAAAGGCAATTCACAGGCGCCTTTTTGGGACTCGAGGAGCCCCTCACAAGGTCACTCCCGTCGTATCCAATAGATAGCAAATCGTGTTAAGAACGTGGTATGTACCCGTTGAACTCGGGCGCCTCCTATAGTTAGACGTGCACTATCAAGTGATTGAGAATCTCTCTATTGCGAGCCTTGAGGCTCGCAGATCCTGTCAGAACACCCTATCGGCAGTACTTGTAGGGTCCAAAGGAACTCAAAGGACCCCGCGGCCTGCGGGAGATAGTGCATAATGACTGGCCCTACGATTAATGGCACTGGATCGAGGATGTACCGTAAACTCATGATGATGCCCCGGGAATAATATCGATGAGACGCAGCGAACAACACGACTCCTCCCGAAGTGTGAATAGCAAAAAATTCTTGCCAGGAAAGCTTGATTAATCGCTCGCATCTGATTGTAAGAGGGTCCTTCTCAGTTTTGCAGCGGTAGCCTGTTGGAGGCCTGCGGTGCATCATGATGCGTTGTAGCCATGGTGGTAGTTTATTGTCTATCGACGAGGCAATGATACGGCAACGACCAAGTGCATACGTGGGTGGGCTAAACATCAGATATGCACTGAGGCTAGGCTGAAGAATTAATCAATCCTCAGAAAGAGACCACACAATTGGATAGAGATAAGGCTTAGCCCAGGATCAGTGTCGTGGAAAGGGGCTTGATCGGCATGCCCTCCAAGTTTTTGAGATTATTTCATCTCGAATGTACTTGCCTTTCCTATGGCTCTAAAGATCTAACGACGCGTGTAACATCACAAGAAATTTTTAGCCTAATCTTCGAGTATTCAACTACCGATTCCAGCAGCCTCAAGGTATCTAGGCTGGCTGCTGGCGCTCCGAGTCCCTCGGCCGAGGTTCGAACGTTCACCTATTGCATGATAGCCTCGAAAATCTGAAACACTTGAAATATTCCGGTCGGGAAGCACTCCCTAATGCGCCTAAATTTCAAATCGAATATTCACTCTCCAGGACGTCACATAGTACGGCTAGATCAACGCTCGTCCGTCACCTCCCGACTTCCTGGCTCTGTTAACTTCATAATTCATCTGGTTCTAATAAGGGTGCCGCTATTAAATGGAGGAACATACTGCCACTCTCGCAAATGGTGTTGCACAATTTGATGGCCGAACGCACCATCTCCTCGCTAACATTGGGATTTTGGGGCATCCTGAGCATGGGCACCCTATTTCTAGCACAGCGTCAGCATCTCAGCATCTTGCTCTCATCAGAATCACATTATATGAGCTTCTCTTGCTTAATGAGGGGCTAATGGACCGCTCGTACCTCACCCACGACCTGCAAGGGCTAGATATTGTCTGTGACTCGCCGTCAATCCGGGTTAGGGGGCCCCTGGGCCTGCTCTTTACTGAAAACTCATTCTCAGGACGTTTCCATGTACTCTTGTGTGCAATATACTGCCAGACAGTCCCCGAGCACACTCACAATGTGATTTCCTCAATACTTTCGTTTTGAGATACAATTAAACAAATATACTAAAACAGCTCAAATAATAAACTCTCCAACGAGTGATGTTTTTTTAATATGAAGTCCTGAATCCGCTCAGCACATTGGGAATGGCCCGACCTCACTGATCACCGAATTACCATGAATATCGCAAGTTGGAACATCGCTAGCACGTATTTCCAAGCTTGAAACTGGGTCTTCACCACCAGTCATACCCTTCACATAATTCTCACCGATTATATGGAGCAACCTTGGATCTTCGATTGGCAGACCGGGAATGATATTCGCTTGCACCAACCGCTATTACAGGTAGGAAATACACGTCAGTATTAAGCCATAACATGTAATATCTGAAGCCGTCACTCACCCTGAAAGCAGCATAAACCCAATCATAGCAACTCCACCTAGGATCTTCGATTCCGACCTCGCTTAGAACACTATCTATCAACTGGGCGTCGACAGAGTGAGGAACCTTGCACAGAAGCATGAGACCAGCAAGCCTAGGAGTTCGAGCGCAAGTACTAGAGCCGATGTATTGCCAGATTCCTCCATTACCCACATTCGTCAGATGGAATATAGTCGCAGTCTGGTCGTTTGGGTCATGCGAGACGACGGGGTTCTTGGGCATCAAGGTAAAAGCTAGGTGGTACGCGGACTCTCTCTGATAGTACCAGGACAAATAGAGCCTCTGCTTATCGCAAGACATCCCTACAGAAGGACTCCTAGATTGAGTTGCCAAAAAGATTAGGGTGGTACAGGCAAGATCCCTCTAGACCACTGGAGATTGGGGACTGCAACGATGAGGGGATGCCGTTTACCGGTCAGGGCTTATATATATGATTCTATTGCACTGACTTTGAAGAAGTTCATCGCTTATTCCCGCAACTCGTTGCCTGAAAGAGGTATTGAATTGTCCTGGAGGTCACGGACAATGGTGCTTGGACGTTGTCCTCGGCTCTGCTGAGTAGTGAGCAGGCCTGGATCAAAGACCATCAGCCATCCAAGCACGTCCATTGCTACTTATGAGCAGCCTGATGCCTCAGGCCTCAAGGAATGACGGTTCGTTTCGCTAAACGGGAAGTAGAAAATTTCTTCAAAGGTGTACCCTCCCATCAAGATCTGGTCCACAAACCCAAGGGAATCGGAACTCTGAGGTGGGAGCCTCAAGGCAGGCACTCTTACACGACTCACAAAAGTGAGATGCGTCTTTACATAGTAGTTGAAATTTGGGAGGACGTCTAGAAAGAAAGGCTTTCCTGAATGGTTACTGGTGGGCGTGCCTTGAAGCCCAAGTGTTTGCACTGGTACGGAGGAATTCGAATGCCTTCAGAGCCCGGCGTTGGTTGAGCTATTCAGCGACGGTGGCGCAAGGTCTGGCCCTAGGGGATCGTGCGGATCAAGTCGTGAAAAGCCCGTTTTCCGTCGACCTTCAGCTCGACGCGTGCCGCCGCAGACGGGTCGTGTTGCGAACACCTTGGATCCATACACCCAAACAAAAGTCAATAAGATCGGGGTTACCTGAGTGCCTCCAAAACTCCAACTCTACAGTCTGTGCAAGAGAAGATTTCGCCAATTGCACCTGCTTGAACGACATAATAATCTTCGTTGAAGCCATCTCGAACCCCCTGGACATGCCATGCAAACTCATACCATTCCTACGCCTCCAACCGCCAGTTCGTGTTTCATACATCAACGTGTACTAAAACGTTCACATACCACTAATAATGAGTGGAAACACTGGAATGTCTTCCAGGGTATGCCATAATTTCACTGTTCAGCCTCTCAACCTGAGTATTGCAAGCTGGAATCGCATCGCTCTCCTTCGTCCAATACCAACCACCCGTGGCTTTGTCCATGAAGTCCATCCCGACCTTGTGAGCCTCCTCCGGAGTTCCAGGCAGGGGAGGAATAACACCCCTCCTCACCAATTCCTGTCGGGAAACCGTCAATCCAAGCTCAAAGACCCCTGAAATTTATTTTTTTCTTGGAGAAGGATGGTAGCTATAGCACGTACCTCCACAGCTGCATAAAGCCAGTGATTACACCTCCACTCCGGATCGTCATTGACCACTGGAACACCTCCCATAATCAGCCCAATTATCTCCCCACTAGCCCTACTCGGATCGACCTTGCCCAACAACATAACCCCGGCCAACCTCTCCGTCCTCGCCAGTATATTCATACTCTGGTACACCCACACTTGCTTCACGAGGACAGGATCGATAGGATTGGTAACGTGGTAAACGACGCTATTCATATCCCCTTCCTCCTGTTCAATCCACTTGACGACTGGGTTTTTCGGTATTAGGAGGAGCGAGACGTGGTATTTGCTTGGGGTCTTCGGGCCTGGTGTTCGACTGTGGAACCCAATGTAAAGTCTCTTCTTGTTACGAGCCATGGGCTACTGCTATCACGGAATGGATCCGGACGGGTTCCCTGGAGGTTCGAGAGTGGGGGAATCGCCCATATTCACCATGAATACATCGAGTTCAAGTATGCATTTCTTCCTTTGTTCTACACCTTTGCCACTCAATTCAATGGTGGGAATACAAGAGCCCTCTTGGTCCCATGATCATTCATCATGGTGACGCCCCGTTCGACTGATAGGAGGTGGTCGCGGTTTTATGATGGTCGATCGCCTTCCCCGAGGTCTCTCACTCGTCAGAATGAATGCTATTCCCACAATAAATAAGCTTGAGGTATCTCTAACGGCTATCCGATGCGATGAATGCTAGCTAACAATACACATAGAACTACAATGGCCGGGCACCCTGAAAGCGTGTGGCCACAAATTAGTATTCGCTCTCCACCAAATCCTTCAAGATCGGTCTCCCTTTCAACAATCCTGAAGCCTTCCTGTCCACATCCTTTTTCTTCGCCTTCCGAGCGGTAGACGCTCCGTGTTTCGTCGAGTCCTTCTTGCTTGACACCGGCGGCTCAGCTTTGACCTTCTTCTTCGGCCGCTCACTCTTGCCACTACCATCTTCCGCCGTACTGGAACCAGACTTCGCTCCGGAAGCCTTCGTAACAATGAAGAATTTATCCAAGGGTCCCATACCCCCGCTGCCTTTAGCGGAAGTGTTCTCCTTTCCTGATGGGCGGGACCGCTTCAGCGATCCATTCGAGGTCGATTTCGACGCGGCCTTGGATGAGCTCGCGCCAGCGGCTGACGCAGACGAAGATGGTTCAGCCTGTTTTGAAACAGCCCCTCTCTTCTTTCCAGCTAAAGAGCTGGCCGGTTTGGAATCGACGATCATGATGTCGTCTTCCTTCCCTCCCACCACGTCGTCGTCCTCGATATCGATGACCATGGGCTCTGCTTTGCGCTTCTTCGCTGGTGTTGCTTTGTGTTTTCCGGATTCGGTGCGCGTCTTGGACGATGTAGGCTTTGGCTGTGGCACGGTGTAGAACTCATCAACGATCTCCACATCTTCGTCGTCGTCGTCATTGCTCTTCTGGACAGGAACCACCTTCAAGATGCTCTCCTTCACATCGACAACTTCAATATCTTCATCATCGTCCTGGTCCCCAGCACCGTCAGCCGACTTCRGWGCRTCGTCCTTCACATTGACAGGCTTCATCTCCACCAGAGTCGGATCCATGTCAGCCACTACGTCCTCCTCATGCACCTCAGCGCACATTGTCAGCTCCTCGGGGAAAGTCTGCTCCAAGCCATCGACCTCCTCTTCTTCTTCCTCCTGCGACTCATCCTGAGGATAGACCAGATCTCTCCGGTGAACCAAATGCGCGTTCGGAGGCAATTCGTACACCCAGCCCTTCCCCTCCATCAGCTCAAAGAACTGGCCCAACAGCGCATCGCCCTTCAAAGTCTTCCTCGAGCCAAAGATGACCAACTTGCTCCGAGCACGTGTAAACGACACGTTCATCCGTCGCCAGTCCTTGACGAGGTCTCCGATCTATCACGACAATGCACGAGTTAGTTCAAAGACAATACGACTTGAAGCGAGGATATAAACACACCTTCCCCTCATCATTACTCCTCACCATCGACACGATGATACACTCTTTGTCTCTTCCCTGACTCTTATCCGCTGTCAAAACCTCCACCTCCCCTTCCCCGTCTTCCCCATTACTCCTTTCCTGATCCATCTGTCCTGCATCTCGACCTTGCTTCCCCAGAAGCAAACTCTTGATCAACTTCACTTGCTGCCTATACAAGCTAATCACCCCGACATCCTTCTTCTTGACACCCCACTTCCCCGTGAGCGCCTGCACAAACTGCGTAACCAGCTCAGCCTCGACTTCGTTCTGGACAAGATCGCCCACACGCGAGTCTCGCGCAACACCAGGGCCCAACGAATCAGTGTCCACGAACACGGCTGTCGTATCCGGCGATGCGAGGTGCGAAAGCCAACATTGCTCTTTCGCGCCAATTCCAAAACAAGGAGGGATCCCAGACGCTCCATTCCTCCGTTTTTGTCTTCGCCGATGGGCCACCTCCAGCCAATCGCCCTCCCCACCTCCTTGGGTAGAAGTAGAAGCAGCAAATGGCAGCATCAATCTCCTCTTCGCAACATCCTCTGACCCACACCTCAGCCTATCGCTATAAATCAACTTATTCGAAAGCAGCATAATATCCTCGTTCATCCTATACTGCTCTCTCAAGTCGATCACGCTCTCCGGATGGGCATCGGAGAGTCGGCGGAAGAGCGAGACGTCTAGACCGCCTCGGCGTGCCAGAGGATTCTTGACCTACACCACCAATGGCCGTTAGCAAAGGATTACACAAAGTGGAGGAGAGCGACTTACGAGTGGAGGCAACTGGAAATGGTCTCCGACCAGAATGAATTTATCCGCATAGCGCAAGGGACCAAGACACGTAGGAAGCGTAATCTGCGACGCTTCATCGACAATGCAAAAATCAAACTTGCGCCTATTGAACAATGGACTACAAGCAACGTTCGTTCAAAATCAGCAAAAACATTCTCCAAATTCACCAAACGAACTCGACTTACTGATCAACAGACAGACACGTAGAAGCCACCACTGGCGGATTCATCCACTGGAACTCCAACTGCTCAACACTAACAGCCTTCTTCCTCGCTCCCAACGTGTACTTCCTCACATCCGGATGAACTTTCTCCACATTGCCCAACCGCAACACGCCGAAACCCAGCCCTTTCTTCTTCTTCTCGCTATCACGAACAGCAGCGCCGTCATCTTCGTCTTCAGACAGTTTGCGCAAGATGGTGTCAACAGCCGAGTGCGTATAGCTGGTCAACAGGACAGTCTTGCCCTGGTCCACAAGTATCTTGATAAGCGCAGCAATAACCGTCGTCTTCCCCGTCCCCGGCATCCCAAGAATCAAAGCGTAATCCTCCGCAGTTAACACCTTTTCAATCGCGTGTTTCTGAGAGTTGTTGAGGTGTGCTGCATGCGGCGAGTCAAGAGTTGGCGCTGTCGATAAGGACGAAGTGGAGGAAGGAGAAGAAGGCGAGGGAAGCGACGTCGATGGAAGAGAGGTACCATTAAAGACCGGCTTCCTCAAATCCACGACCAACTCCAACCTCTTCTGGTCACCGTTCGCATAGAACAGCTGCGCGAGATTGTTCCGCATCCGGCCCATACCGCCAAACAGCTCGTCCTTGTCGATACGGAAGATCACTTCTTCATCGTCGTCGGAATCGTGGTCTTTCCGCATCCGAGTCCTAATCCTGCCCAAATCGACTTGATGATCCACGCCCAACCGCACCTCGTCCGGAGTGAGGTGGGTGATATAGCCTTGAGCGAAAGCCAAAAGATGCGGCTCCACAGAGAGGGTGACAGGGTCCCCGACGTTCAGATACCCATTCAACAGATTCCTAGGCTCGGAACCATCCGGCGAACGAGAAGAAGAGGACGAAGCCGTCGACGACAGGGCTGCAAACGACTCCGACTTGACAAAGGTATACGAAAACTTGTACGCCTTCCCATCCGTGACCGGCGGCACCCCATTCACATCTTCCTCCTCCTTTTCATCGAAAATGCCAGGATCCGGCAAAGAATTGCTGCTGGTGCTAGGCTTGATCACCATCCCCGCAAAACACCTCCCCTTCTTCTCCCTATCCTCCGCCCCAAGAGTCCAAAGCTCCCTCCTAAACCTAACCARATCCCTCTCCTCCAACGACAACAACGTCTCCCACTTCCTAAAGAACGCACCCTGCTCCGGAGTCAAATGTCCCGTCTTCAGCTGGTACGTATCATACGCCGAATCCCCAGGGCTCGGCGGACTCTCCAACCTCGGCAACCTCGACTCTTGCCCTGTCGCCGAATACGCGTACCGATAAAGCATGCACGTATCAAGTGTAAAACACCTTCGACACGCATGCTCGCTATCGATCGGAGGAGGCAAAAACGGCTCCGCATGCATCCCAATCTCTTCTATATCTCTTTGCTCCGGCTCCGTCTTGTTACGCTTGTGAGCAGGGACCTCGGTTTCCCTTCCAATCCGTTTGATCATGTACCCCGCCAGGTCGTTCCGGGCAACCACCAACCCGCGAAGCTCGTTCCTACTTCGAGGGACTCGTACGACAGTATCGGTTTGGGTGTAGTACAGAAGACCATCCGGTACGTCCGTTCCGTATCGCTCGGACGCCAACAGCGTGTAGAGCATCGTCTGAGCACGGTGCTCAAGCCCTGCGAGACTGCGTCCTGTCTTAATTTCAAAAGGACGCGGTCCAGACGTGAGGGTCGGGGTAGATGATGATAATGCGGTGGCCTTCGAGAAGTAATTATTCATGACGGTGTTCTTGGAGACGGTTGAGGGCTTTTCAGCGATAACAGCTTCCACGGTCGCGTCGACCTTTCCTTTCAGACCATATTTCGGAGACCAAATATCCTCTTCGATTTCGTGGAGTTGGGGAATGGCCAGCAGCATTTCGCTGTCGTTTGACCTGGAGCGTGTGTCGCTCAAGACGGCTTCGGACTATCGAACCTCATTAGGTTGGCTTTGCAACTGACGTAAATTGACCACATACCTTGGGAACATCTGCGATGTATCTGTCCTTGAAGATACCTAGACCAACGGCCCTTCTCCTCAGTTCTGTACGAGCGGTCTCGACGCTGACGTTGAGTGCCAGGAGCATTCCGAGCCCGTTCAGCAAAACCTCATCGATGCGCTCGTTGATCCATTGCTCATCCCAGCGCTTCTCCACTAAGCAGTTCTGCATGACTTCGTGGAGCATGTTACCCCAGACCAGAGCAGGAGTGATGTCATTGGATGCACGGACAAGTGACGACAGAAGGGGCTTGCGAGCGCATTGAGGTGCGTTTGAGAGTGCGGTGGCAGTGAGGAGGATGTCGGGGTGAAGGATAAGGAGATTGGTTTGAGCAGCTATCTTTATGATAGGGCGCCCGGAGGAGAGGTCGAAATGCCCAATGGCGTTCACGATGTCGCCTGTCACTTCATTAATAGCCAGCTCGTCCAAGTAGAACGTGCAACGCACCTGGTCGAACATCTGTGTCGTACCAATCGTCCTGCAAATAAATAACGCGCACGTCCTTCGCTTGTTTGTCGATATGAACGTCCAGTTGCTAAAAGAGGGATCTTAAATTAGGAGGGGCGGGGATACTACTGAAACACATACCTTTGACCACCGACCATCGAGCTCAACCTCGATTACTGCGTCAACGATACACCGCGCATATGGCTCAGGCTCATAAGATGCCTTGACGGAGCCGCTTTGAATCTGGGGTTGGCGGGCAACCTTTTTGGGCGAGGGTTTCTTCGGACTGGGGACATAGTCGTCCAGGTCCCAGTCCTCTGCACCGGCAAACAGTTCGTCCAGATCGACATCAGCCGCTTTTGCCCGTGGCGGAGTTGCAGGAACATTAAGACTGCTCTGACACTCTAGTTTCTCTGTGAGGTCTATAATATTGGGTGTTGAGGCATTCTTAGATGTGCTGGGCTGCCCAGCAGCAGTGGGTATCGCGCGAGGAGGAGAGGGGCTGGGTGAGAGGGAAGCTGGAGAGCGAGTCTGGGCGGGAGAGGAAGAGGAGGAGGAGTAAGAAGCATCGAGCCCTTGGAGGAGGCCAGCCATAAAGTCGGCTTCGGCCGTACCTTCGGGCATTGGAGGCATGGCGGGTGGGCTGAGTCTGTGGCGGGAGGAACTCGGTCCACCAATCAATCGACGCGGTGGCGTGACCGCGTTGTTTGGCATCCAAACAACCAAGACTGGGCACAGCCACACTCCTCTGTCCCTTCGCTCTGGATTGCATGGTCCTTTCGGTCCACGGACTCAAGCTCAAAGGTTGGCTTGCAAAACTGTTTGCATCACCTCGACCTTCGACCCGTGCAATTTATTGGTCGATCTCCGTCATTTGATCGTTTGGCCCTTTACTTTGCCTGCGGCTTCGACACCTTGACGCCCCCTGATGCCCAGAGCACTTGATAGTGGAATCCGCTGGGACTTCCAGAAAAATCTTTTAGGGAGAAAAAATGGCCTTGGACTAACAAACTTGGTAAAGAAAATTTATATCGTCCATACGCACTCCTTGGAGGTCTTCTTAGAACTCTGGTGTGCCACTCAACGCTTGTTNAAAAACGTGGTAGCTGTATTATCAATGACCAAGAAGAAAAGCGCTGTCTCCTTGTACCGGAGTAGGCTCTCTCTCAATTGTATATCATGATTGCTTCTAACCATTTGACTGCTCTCCATGTTCTGTTTCTCTGATCGTCGATTTAGGACGGGGGAGTGCGCACTCGGTCAACACTTTCAGATACCCTCATTTCTCCATCCTCATATGCTTGGGGACGTGCACGTGAAGACCGGTCTTGCGGTATCAAAAGCTCTTTCAACCTCTGGGGAAGCTCTGCCAGTGCGCCAATGTTTCGATCGAGAATGCAGCCGTCGAGTGGCTCACACTGCTGGACTGCCAGACACGCAGCCGGGTCTTGGCTGCCATGTCGAGGCAAAAATGACGATTTCAAATCAAACACGACTCGCCAGAACCAGTGATATGCCCTGCTACTGCGTACCCACAATCTCAGCCATCGATTATGGATAGCTTCGTATCACCTTTCCCCCCCGCCGACACTACCCTCCTTTTATATACCCCCACAGCCTTCCTGACCATCTACGAGAGAAATTTTGCTCGTATTCGAAGCTACCATTGCGGTAAGAACTCCGTTGCCCTACTTTCCTCCTCAGCGCTAAACGCATTCACCAGCTAAACGATAATGGCGCCTTCCCTCGCTGCGAGCGAGGTCGCTGTTAATGTATCTCAAGTGGCCATCCGGATTCTGGACCTCATCGGCGACATCCTTCCCCATCTGCTTACAATCAAAGACGATGGAACGCTTATCTTAAATGGAAACTTTACTGTTGCAGACATGGCACGATTCCTATGCTCCTGTAACACTGAGAAAGCCCCCGCCGGCGTCGACGAAGAGGTTGACGCTGCTACACCCATACCTTCCACGCATGAATCGGCTCCTGCATCGTCGCATGCAACATCGGAGGTTGCTCCAACCTCGACGGACTCGGAGGCGCAGACGTCAGGCAAGCTTGGCACCAAGGTGAGCGATGATGCTGCCATACAACCCATAAAGCCAGTTTTAACAAAATTCGTTCCACCTCTGGACAGGCTAAGACGCAGACGGGCAAAAAAAAGGCTTCATCGTCGAAGAAACAGCCTGGTACACCAAAGCCGGGGGTGCAGACCCGTATAACCAACCAGCTTCCGTCCGACGTGAAGACGGCTCTGAACCAATCGATCAAAACTTTGAAAGCGGGCGAATTTCGTCGCAAGCTTGAAGACCAGATCATAGACGTCATTGAAACAACCATCGCAACCAAGGAGCTGCAGAAAAGCAATCCAAATCTTACAAAAATAAAGGTACGTTCCCCGCCCACATTTCGGACCATTTTGTCGAGAGCCAACCGATTTTTAGACTGTTCGTTTTTCTCAAGCCACGGCCAAAGATCTAGAAGAGATGGGTGTTAAAGCCAACGCACCTGGGGCCGAACCTATCAAGCTGGATGACGAGAAGCTGGAGGAACTTCTAATGGGGAGCAAACATGTAACGTTGGAGAGCTTCAAGGACGGGTGGAAAGTGGAGAGGTTGCTTCTTTGCGGGAACCTCTGGCCCATAATCATGTTCTTTGGCGACCAGGTCCGTGCTCTTTAGCGAATATCATCGCCCGAGTGCTGACAGTGTAATAGTTTGAACCGCGGACCCGCAGTGTCGCCGACGACTTCGAGAAGGCTTTTTACCGCATTCTGAAGGGAATGCCTGAACCTTGCCAACCTACTCAGGGGGAGGGAGCTGTGCTATTTGAGGTCAACATCAACCTGAGTACTCGTCGTCAAGGGTCCTCATCCTCGTCAAACGACACCGACTTGGTAATCTTTGGTAGAACTGGTACTCACCTCATCGGTCGATTAGACTATCTCGCTATTATTGCTGACGGCGATACCGAAGAAGAGCTCATGCTGGGTATGTGCTTCATCTCGTTTTCTCTCAAGTCGTGAACTAATCAGTATTACGCAGCGTTGAAGCAAGCAAAGAATTTGGCAGAAATTCGAGATATTTTGAATTCCATGAGTGGGGTTGAATTCCTGCTTTGCATCATAGAGACGAAGCGTTTGCTTGCAACAATGGGTGAGCTTGAGACGCATCGCCCACAGGTCATTGCACAGAGCCTGGCCGTGTACGCATCATTCTAAATAATTGCTCTTCTGTATTTCTGCTAACCAGAAAATTCGACAGTCTCCAGAACACGGGTCGGGACCATGTTCCTTGGTGCTTGACGGATGGCCACAAGTGGATTTTTGGCTTAACATGGGCACACGAAGACCAGGGGGGGTTCCGGTTCGACACCGCTACGATCAACTGGCTCACCGAAACCAAGAACATCAAACGTCCAGAGGACCTTCAGTCTTGCAGCGAACCGATCCTCAAGGCCATCGTAGGTTGGGTGCGTAAACAAATATTGAAACTGTGTTATTCGGAAATGAATAGTGGTGATACAGGCGACTATTGGACCCATGCAATTGAAACAATTGATGATGGGCTGGAGGAAGGCTGTGAGAAGGAAGGAGTAAGGTCCACAGAGAAGAAGGTGCGGAAGTCAGACGCTACGATCCGGTGTAAATATTGGTCAAGTATAACTCGTCGTGGTCCGTTGTACGCATGGTTGGGTATAACTCCAGAGGAAGCATGTTTGTTTTTTGAGAGATACGGTATGAATGTCCACCCCGGGGAAGCCTTTTCCTGTTTGAATGTGAGGCAATAACGGAATCCGAAAGGAGAGCAGCGGCGTTTGGGGAAATTGAGATGATCCGTGTAAATATTACTGCAAGGGATGGCGGTGGAGGATGACTCGTGACCTTTATCAGGAATGGAGAGTAAGAACACTCCGTGTTCAGCTGTTGGTATGGCACACTCAAAATTGCCATTGACTCTGACAGGTGGAAGGATGTCGTCCACCTGGTCCGGCCGGCAAGGTAGTTTATAACGATTGATTGGATCCCCCGAGTCGAGGTTCCAAAGCTCGGATGGGGGCAGGTTTGTATATGTTGCAGATTGTCGCCAATTCCAGAGACCGATGTGCGTCACTGCAGGTGATAATAGCAGAAGCAAGTCCCCTGGAAGGAGGAATATTCGCTGAAAAGAAAATAAGTCAGCCCGGGCCTGCCAGCGGAGAGTTAGAAATCAATTATTGCGCTGACCGTAGCACCCGCTGGCCGGAGATACCACCTCATGAAGTCCGGGTCGATGCCAGCTTGTTTATTGTTGACCGAGCGCCAGTCTACAATGACAGTAATTCGGATTGGTGACGCAAGGCAATATGCAAGATGGTCGCTGTGAAGGGATATGGAGTGAATGGTGCATCTAGTATCTTCGAAAAATGAAGAGAGGCATTGATGGGCTTGCAACCTAGCTGGTGAATCCTTTCCTGCGCCAGTGTTCACATTCACTCTCCAGACCTGAAATGACTTTGGAGAAGAATGAACGCTGGGCGACAAGTAGGTCACGACGACGGCAAGGTTGAAACACTCGAGCGCCTTGAAGTGGTCTGCGTCGTTTGAGTCCAATTGTTCGGAGGTGTAATCGACGGAAAACTGGATCCCAGCAACACGAGCATCCCCCGCTGGTAGTGGCGATTCCAGAAGTAGCCGAGGCGGCCCTGCTGCGTCGAAAGACCTGGCTTCGGGCAAGGAAAAGATATCTAAATCATGCCACCAAACGGAACCATCCGCACAGCCAGCCAGCAGCCATCTACCCCCCGGCACGATCCCAAGTTCGATGACCCTCGTGTTCGGGATGTCCAGTGAATGCGGCTGGCCAGCCATGAACGATCGGGGCATGTTGAGGGTTGCCTGTGATGTCCAGACAATCCTTTCTATTTCCGCTGCGGAGCACTCGGAGAGTGGTTTTGGAAGGATGAATGGGGTGGGAATCGAGACCTCGAGATACCGTTGAAAGAGTTCCGTCCACACGTCCTTGAAGTAGGTGAGTGGTTTGAGAGTCTTGCAAGTCTAAAGACCGGGTCAATATCGCATCAAAGAGTATACACTCAATTCTACGCACGATCCTGAGACGGAGAATGTCGTCCCAATCAAGTTCTTTTACAATCAACACGAGAATCTCCGTCGGCAGCGCCAGCAATCCCTGTGGGCGACGCCGAACCTGCACCAACTTAATGTGAGTTGTTATCTCTGCACAATTTTCACTTACCCAAGGAAACACATTTAGTATACTTGTTCTAGGGGAATTTGCCAGGGAGTAAAGGAAATTCAGTCTTGACAACATGGTGGAACGGTGGCAGGTTACATTTAGGTCACATTACCGTGATTGAGTATGACGTCATGCTATCTGCACTTGTTTGTCACCTCGACGTTCCGTATGGCGTATGGGACGCCAGTTGGCACACTAGAATCTTCCGAAAGTCTGCATATGAGCCAGTAAAAACTATGAGAATCAATTCATTCCTTCTGTAACACCCACGACGATATCTAGAATGATGATCACCATCGAGCTCCCAAATATTCCGTCCTTAGCGCATTATCCTTCGCAGGATTACAGGATCGTAGCATGTCGAAAAGCGTCCCTGGCGATTTCCGGAGCTCGATCGCGAATCGACGAAGGCCCGGAGGAAGGAAGGCTAAGGTAAGGAAGGGATAAGCTCTTCTACAAGAAAGGCGCTGGAGTCAGACACTACTACTACAATCCGATGTGAATATTGGTCCAAAACAACTTGTTGCGGTTCGTCGAAGGGGCGATAATTATTGTTGGGTTTGTAACTTAACCGGGGGTTCCTGTTAGGGGTTTGGAAGTCTCTACACGGTATTAGTCTCCAGCCCACCGTCTTGATAAAACGGAGGCAATAACGGAATCCAAAAGAACAGCGGCGAGGGAGAGGGAAATTGAGATGTTCCTCAGTGTGAACACTGCTGAGAGTGATAGAGTCGGAGGACAAATCGTGGCCTTCATCAGGAATAGAGAGTAGGAAGATTCCGTGTCCAATTGTTGGTATGGCGCACTGAAGATTACCATTGACTTTGACTGGGGGCAGGATGTTTGCAATACTGTATAACGGTGAGGGTAACTCATATCGCCGGAAAGGGTTCCCCGACTGGAGGTTCCGAAGATCGTGTGGTGGGAGGTCTGTATATGTTGCAGATTGCCGCCAATTCCAGAGATCGATGTTCTCCACCGTGTATGATAATAGCAGAAGCAGGTTCCCTGGAAGGAGAAATACCCGCTGAAAGAAAAAAGGAGTGAGTCCAGCAGTAGAACTTAAAGTTCAGGTACTGGACTCACCGTAGCGTCGTGTGACTGGAGATACCACCTCATAAAATCCAATTCGATAGCGGCCCTTTTCCCGTTGACCGAATGCCAGTCTACGACAACAGCGATCTCCTCACCCTCCGCCCGGAGGGAATATGCGAGGTGGTCACCGTGAAGGGATACATAATGTATGCTGTTTGCAGCGTCTTCGAAAAAGGACGAAAGACACTGATCGGCCTGCAATCCAGCTGGTGAATCATCTCCTGCGCCAGGATTCACATTTACTCTCCAAACCTGAATTGGATAAGAGTCAACGTGAAACGACAAGCAGTTTACGACAACGCCAAGATTGAAATGTCCGAGCGCCCCGAAATGTTCATTGTCTTCGTTCGACTGTTCTGAGGTGTGATCGATGGATAATAGAATCCTACCAACACGAGAATCGCCCACTGGTAGTGGTAATTTCAGGAGTAGGTGCGGCCGGACTGCTGCGTCCGAGGGTTTGGGCGAGGTGCAAAGATCCAAGTCATACCACCAAACAGAGCCATCCGAGCAGCCAGCCAGCAGCCATCTACCCCCCGGTACAATATGGAACACGATCACTTCTGTGTTAGGGATGTCCAGCGAATGCGGTTTGCCAGCCAGGAACGATCGAGGCATATTTAAGCTGGCTTGCGATGTCCAGACAATTCTTTCGATTTCCGCCGAGGAGCATTCGGATAATGGTTTAGGAAGAATAAATGGGGTGGGCATCGAGTCTTTGAGATATCGTTGGAAGAGATCCGTCCATACATCTTTCAGATGAGTGAGGGTTTGGAACAACTTGCATGTCTAGACCAGTCACCACATGTCAAAGTCACATTCAGTAACAGATAATGTATTGACATACAACTCTGAGATGAAAAATGTCATCCCAATCAAGTGCTTTTATGATCGACAAGAGAATCTCTGTCGGGAGAGCCAGTAATCTCTCTGACGACGCTGAAGCTGCAACAATCTCAGTTTTTGGCTTGCATAATTGGCGGAACGTACTTACGGATAGGGCATCCACCACGAAGTAAAGCCAAGGACTCGGAAGCCTGAATTCCTGACTGTTGCGACGCCATTTACGTTTTCTGGCTTGTGAGATCCGTGTGTCGTAGCTCTCAGATCTCAGAGCTTGGAGTTCGAGTTCGCTGCGGCCTCTCATGCCATTTCCCACGCTCCTCAAACCACTACAGAGACGAGGGAAGGATTCTACTCTGTGCAGTTCGCTCTCTAACGTCAATGGTGGGTTAGAATTTCTTGGCCTCCTTTTCGCTTATTCCCGTCTTCAGGGCAGTTCGGCTCGAAGATCAGCTTTAAAGCGGGAAACGGGTTATGCCAAGTGAACGGCTATCAAGGGCAGATAAGTACGGCAGAGATCAAAGCAGACTCTTTGGTCGGTTTCTTGTAGAGGACTAAGTACACTAGTAAAGGGGAAAAAATGGCTGAAGGTAGGGCACAGTTGGGGGGAGGACCCACTACTGAAGTAGCGGGTATTGGAAAGGATTGGAACTCTAGAATCGACACTTTACTATATTCCAGTAGCTTCCTCCAGAGTCAGTAAATACTATACGACCCATTCCTGCCGTATCAGCCACGTAAAGAAGGCAGCTAGATGGAGGGACAACATCGCCTTCAATTTCCCTGGCCTCAGGCTCAGACTCTCCAAAAGCTTCATCGTCGGGCCAATTATACTTGAGAGACCGTAGCTTGCGATTCCCGTCAAAAAATAATGCGTGCCGATATCCGAAGCTCGAATAGCCACGGTTGAACTCGCTAGAAGAATGCACTCGTGCGAGGTTCACCCTTTTCACCAGTGGAACATCGGAGTCGCCGGCGGGGTGATTGGAGATGATGATACCAGCAATTTCAGCCATCGATGGTAGGATAATACGAGATGTATCGCCAATGAACCAGACATTCGGATAGGGTCGTGGGTCATATATTATCGTCGTATGCTTCATCCAAAGCGGCTTAGGCTTCGGATCCAGAAGAGTGGGCCAGAATTTACTCGGTAAGACGGACAGAGATGGGTAATTTATCCAATCCCATAGCTAGAAGCAAGCTGCCGTATAGTCTTTGACGACAAACAAGCGACCCCCGGGAAGGTGGTATAAAATCTGGGAGCACAATTGAGCTCAATGCCAGGTATGTATGTGGAAGCGACAAAACTCACCACGCCCCTGTGAGTTTCGATATATCGACGAGGGTAGAGTAAATTGTTGCTTCTCTCTGTCACGTCTTTCGAGTCCCAAGTTACGATTACAATCAACCGTAGAAACGACGCCACGCTGTATGCGATGGATGTCCCAAACAAAGAGCAAGTGCCAAAGACACCAATCGGGTCTTCGTTGAACGAGGCAAGCATTTCGGTTGCAACCAATGTCGGGGGAGGGAAACCTTGCTGCGTTGCGGTGCTATCGTCCACCTTGACTTTCCACACTCGAATGACAATCGCTGTCCTAAGTTGGTTGGAGATTACCGTGAGGTTGAACTCCTTGAGGTTCGCCGAGCCTTGTTCGACGAGCTCGGAGGAGACATCGATGGCGAGGGTGCTCATAACGTTAACGAGATGCTGACTCGTGTCCACTTCGTCGAAGGGTGATGCAATCAGTACGCCTTCCGAAAGAGCATCTAGAGGGAAGTCGGGGTCTTGGTACCACACACAACCACTTTGCTGTGACCAGAGGACCCAACGACCCCCAGGGACGAAAAGAAAAGATTGGTTAAAGTCGTTGAAAGGGTCTTTGACAGGGACCCTCTTCCTCGAGTTTAGCGAGGAGGAGTTCCAAGGGTAGCTGGACTGCCGGATGATGTGTTCCAGGTTGATAGAAGAGTAGCTTGCAATATCTCGGGGAAGTAGGTATGGCTTGGGCATGGAGATATCTAGATGTTGTAGAAGGAGACAGCGCCAGAGCTCTGTTGTTTGGGAAACTGTGAAGAGTGCTTTGCATAACTGGATAAGACGGAAAWTTCAGAGCGATTCGACGGGGAGATTTGAGTGACACGTACTGCTNTAATCGAAAGGACATCCCGCCACTCTAGATCTTTCAAGATATGGAGAAGGAGCTCTTGTGGTAAGTCAGCCAGTCGAGAGTCTGGTACGGGAGACTCGAACGGTCAAGACGCTATAAAGATCAGATTTCCGGGCGCTTACTTTCGATCGATGAAGAACTTTGGAGTTCCGAATATGTCTGTACCAATTCCATTTCGTAGCGCAAAGACAACGCAAGACGCCACAAACGTCACGACGCTGTCAATCGTTGGCACGTCGACCCGGAAGGGAACTGGCCAGTCAGCCCCTGTCTTTACCTGATCCCGTACGCACCCTAGCCTCGTTTCTGGCGGGTCTGGGCCACTAGAAGCTGGAGGGCGGCTGATGCCAAGGGACCGCCTAACATCGATCACTGACTGGGCGCGTCCGAATCCGGACACAGGAATTTCTAGCGCTCCGCTTCTCCTAATACGCCTAGTACATTTTGGGTGTCCAACAAACAGCAATGTGTGGGCGCTTGAGCTTTCTTTCTCGCCACCATCATCCTGCAACAGGCAGTCGCCATCCCACGCTCGAATTGAGGGCCACATCGTTCACGCGGTCCAATTCGCTTGAAACCATCCAGGGGCCAGGGGCAGGACAGGATGTATGTTATATTTAGCCCATATCGAGCATAAACAAGAGGGGAGCTCAATTTTTTTTTTGCTTTTGACCATCCAACAGACCAGCGATCGACCATAAAACCTCGAAGCCCTCGAGGGTGGAAGCTTACAGTCAAGGCCTCCGGTTGACCTTGGCTATTTGGTTATGACGGCCAGGATTAAGATTCCTCAAGCCCTCAATGGCGTCTTCGGTCCACGGCGCCCGCCTCTGTCGCTGGACAAGCGTTCCCCTCCACCGACCAGCCAGTACTTTCATCTTGACAACGAGAAAGACCCATATTCGAAGGCTGGACATCGAAGACGGACTCGCCTCGCCTTGCTGGTCTCGAAGTACAGGAGACGCCCTGTCGTGGTTGTCATCTTTGTCGGGTTTCTGCTATGGTTCAGCGGTGTGATGAAGGGCTGGCTATTTGGCTCAAGGAAACCGAGCGCTCAGAAGGAGGTTGGAGAAAGCTCAAGCCAAGCTTGGAGGTGAGTGCATCCTGCATTTTCTATTCACGTCGTGATTCTGACGACCAACAGCCACGAAACAACCCCACTAAATGACAAGGAAACATCCCACCCTAATATCGACAAACTACTGCTTACGGTGACGAAAACCTCTGTCGTGCGGTCTACACAGACGGTCACTGTTTCCCTAAGTCCTGGCCCCACAAACCCCGCAGGCCAACCTCTAGAGCTCAAAGACCTCTTCGGCTTTCCTATCATTTCCTCACCAAGCTCATCCCAGAACCTCGAGCCTCCACCACACGAACAAGCCTCCACAAAGTCCTCGTCGTCAAGCAGCGACGACGGCGACCACAGTCCCCACTTCTACCGCGCCGACGGACTTCTCGAAGTTTCTCCCACCGGTTCGCACCCCATATTCGAACTCATCGAGAAGGCAGAAGCCAAATGGGCCGCCAAACAGAAAGGAGCCAGTAAAACGCTCAAGGAAGCTTATGTGGAGTATCAGCGGCGATACGGACGGCGCCCACCCAAAGGGTTTGGCGCTTGGTGGACCTATATTCAAAGCAACTCGGTCCAGCTCCCAGACGAATACGACCAGATTGACAGGGACTTGGCACCGTTCTGGGGCATCAACCCTGTGCATCTGCGACAAATTCAAAGGGACTGGGAAGCCCATGTGGATTCCTATACTATTGGCAAGGATTCGGTGAACAACCCTCTGGATGTTCTCAATTATACCTCGACGGAGAACGAAGTTGTGAAGCAGGAAATGCTGAAGGGTGTGGAGTTGGTGTTGGATGTGCTTGACGAGGTTCAGAAGGATCTGAGACCCTTCAGAGCGGTGTTTAGTCCTCACGATACACCTAGTCTGCCTACTGACTGGGAATTGAGGGAGGAGGCGAAGGAGGCTGCAAAGGCAGGGAAATGTACGTTCTCCCAGTTTCTATTTATCATAATTTCGACTCACGGGTTGCTCTACTTCCTAGACCTTGACATGAAGAAACGGCGAGAGCACAAACTTCACGGCTGGAGATCATCCTGTCCCCCCTTCTCACCCGCCTGGATCGACCCACTCCCATACACTCCCTACCCGCCACCTCTCTCCGTCATCTCGTCCCTCAAACACAAAACACCCTTCTCCCAAGCCGCCTCCCCCTCATCTTCCTCCTCCTCATCATCNGTCAAGACACTNCACAGCCAAAAACCTTCATCTACGACCACAAGCTNCACCATGGACCCCTGCTACCACCCTTCGCACCTCTTGACCCACGGCATCNNATCATCTCGCGCGGCGACCCGTCCCACACCGCTCCTTAATTCCCCAATTCTCGTATTCCCCTACAACGATGCACGACGACATCATCACCGCCTTCCCTCTCAACTGGGTCGAAGACATCCTGCCACGCGAAAACGACCCGCCTTTCGCCGAGAAAGACGACTCGAGGCTCCACTGGCGGGGCAGCAACACGGGTATGTGGCACGGCGGCGAAGACGTGCTTCCCTACACCGACGTTGACGACCATCACCACCTCGACCAACAGACGCACGCGGAGATGGAGAAGAGGGACGAGTACGTGCACGGCCAGATGTGGTGGCTCTCCCAGAGAGGGAGGCTCGTCGATTGGGCGAACAAGATGGTGGAAGACGTCGTCCCGAAACCTGCAGGGTCTGGTGGGAACCGTTGGTGGAAGCGGAGTACTAGCAGTGGTGAGGACGTAGAGGAGATCGAGACGGGTATACCGATCGAACTTCGACCTCGCACTGTTGAGGAACCTCAGCTCGACGAAGATGGCAACCCTATCGCTGGCTCCTCCGACGCAGCGGACCCCCTTCTTGCTCTGAGTAACGCGACTTTGTCAGCGCGTGCTTACCCCAAGGCCAAGACTTCGATTAGTCGTGTCTTGAGGAGCACGCCGAACAGCCGGTGGGCGGTGGGCGAGCCGAGCGGGGAGATCCCCAAGGCGAAGTGGGCTCCGGCGATGGCGGAC
>SDEE01000152.1:0-84405 GCA_004126415.1 Candolleomyces aberdarensis
AGGACGCCCAGGAAGAGTTTGAAAAACTTGATTCTACCACATCTGACGAACAAAGAACCAAATGGGCATCTCAAGAGGCACAGGCGCATGCAAACCGTCTCCATGATGTGAAAGCAATGGATATTTACTTGTCCAAGCTTGAAGGAGGTGGGTGGTTTGATACTCCTCTCACCGGGCTTTTTGTTCATCTGATTGGCAGCCCCTGTTATGGGTGGTAGCGTGGTACCGTAATTGTTCGGTGATTGGCGAGGATAAAGACGATGTCGTCTTCGTAGAAGGAGATTTGTCGGAGTAGTCCGCGATAGATAGTGAAATGGCCGTCGAAGTATCCTACAAGGATTCGTCGGGAACTTGACAGGACAAATGATATCCCCCGTTCAGGGTGTGGATTTGGATGTTGTGGCCGATAGAGTTCACTAAGGTATTGAGTCGAGTTTCGAGGGAAAGAACGGCGGAGGGGCCGAGGAACACTGAGTGCGAAAAGAGTCGCTGCGAGCGTCGCCGAGTAATGCGGCGTTTGACTGATACTCGAAGACGAAATAGTTCCAGTCGGGAGGTGGAGAGTTTGACGATAGTGAATACTAGCATATGCTAGCTGGGTTACTTGGCTCAAAGGTAGGATTCTCGAGAACAAGCTAAAGAACTACAGTACATGAGTGATAACTTATATAGTACAGGGCTACATAGCCCGTCCGAGTCAACAATAGTCAGTAGCTGTGCAGTATCACTGCGCAGCTACTATGAAACACCAAGTTCATCAAATAATAGTAAAAATGAGTCTAAAAGAAGAAAACCGAGTCAGGTACTATAAGGATTACAAAGCCTTTACTAGTACACTATTCAGTCTGAGTCATAGTCCGTAACAATACCCCCCTACTAGAATTGATTCCCCTGAATCAATAGGCCCATCTGTTATAGCCGTCATTGTTATCGTGGGATTCGTATTCCTTTCGGGACCATTCTTCAGATCGGGGGGCGGAGTTCCAGGATCCCCAGGGTTTGGTCTGACCAACACCCCAAGATACTTTCTTGGCCTTCTTCTGGGCCGACTTCTTGTTCTTTCGATGGTTAACTTTTTCGATTATGGGAGAGGGGAGTACGGAGGGAGCGGGGTGTTGGGAAGTGGAGGGGTTGTCGGCGGGGAGTATGGTGGTGGTATTCTTTCGAGGTCGGGGGCATTCAGGCGGGTAATGTCCGGGCGCCGACAGTCCGCAATTATCGCATTTAACATCCCAGTGGTGGGCTGCCAAATGTCCTTTTCTCTTGCATCGGGAGCAAAAGGAATGTTTGTTGCGGGAAAGTTCGTAACTGGGTAGGAGGCGGATGTTGGAGAAAGAGGGAACGGGGAGACCATTCTTGTACGCCTGTTTTGTGAGCCATTGTTCGTCATTCTGTCTATAAGCCATCCCCCCATCTCGGTGATACGACCGCGTCAGTTTTAGCGAATATAAGTTCACTTTTCGCGATAATAAACGGCAATAGTGACGCGGTCTGAGTCTCTTCGGTTAAGAATAACTATGCTATTGACAAGGTCCAAGGAGTAAGAAGGAAAAGAGTTAGTACTACGGCTCTAGGGACACGAGAGTTGAAGCGGCTCGAGGCTGTCAACTTGAAACCGCCCCAGTTGTATTATACCCTGACCAGATGAGCTACATTAGTTGACGCCGTGCTAAAAGACAGGCGGCTCGTGTCTTCGTCGCATTTTGGAGCGTCGTATCGGGCACTCGAGTTGTGCAAGGCATTGGGTGCGATATTCTCCAACAGGAGTTCCCAGCCTGTGGATTTTGGTGGTCGATGCGCTCAGCGGAATTGAATGAATTTGACATACCATCATTTGACGTATCGCCAGCACCACCAGCCGAATGCACAGTAATATGAGAAGCTTCAAAATACTGTATATCCCGCATGTTCACGCCAGCGGCGTGAGGAAAGAACGATGTCGTGCCGCCACCAGTGATTGGTGCTTCGCGTTTGTCCTCAGAATCTAGTGTTGGGAATGTCTGCTTCAGGAAACCTACAAAATACTTTCGCTCTTTCCGAGTCTTTTGCGCTTTTTGGGTCCATTCCCCTGCCAAATTTGGCTTAGCTTTTTGCTCAAAATAGGGTCAACCTATCAGCTTCTAGCTTTCCAGCTTTTTTCGGATTGAGGGCGTGTGACAGCGCTTGAAAAAGTACTAAAAGAAAATGTTACATTTACTGATGTGAGGTGGGGAAAGGAGATCTCGCTTTCCAGTCATCGGGGATACAACATTATGCAAGGAATGTACTTCCGTGTCCCCTCGAGATTGATGAATTGGGGGCTGAGATCCACGGATTGCAATAGTTGGGGTGTTTGCGGGAGACGACAAATTTGGAGCTGAGCCTGTGGAAGAATCTTGAATTGACGATGACCCAGCTGCAATTAGGGACGAGCCTTCAGGTTGGGCATCAGATAGTTTGCCCCTGCGACTGTCGAATTGTGAAAAGACGCGGGACCAGACGCCAGGTTTCTTGGATTCGGGGGACATCATGCGGGGGACGGTGGGCAAGCAAGATGTAATGAGGGAGGGAAGCAAGCAGCAGGCGCACGGGCCATCACACCAACTAGCTAGGTGTCACACCGGCTGCAAATAGGCCCGAAATAGATAGACGCCCAGAGAATGGAATGGCAAACCAGGATCGCGAGGCTTTCAATGTATGAGGGGTGTTGCCATAAGGTTGGTCCGCAACTGGCTGAACTTAACTCTTGGGCAAGCCACCTAAGGACATCGGCAAGTGGAAACAATCGTTGTCCCAAACGTCAGCCAACTGAGATTGAACGAGTGAACTCTCACCCACCATTCAATTCAGGCTAGCTGGGTAACTGGGTGAAATCACTCTATTGCTCCTGCTTCATTCAAGTCTTGAGCTGAATGCGCGAGCAGGAGTGACCTCCGGGAAAAGGGAAGGCGAACAGAAGGATACCGAAGAGGGAGGACCATGGAACAGTTTGGTCTGAGTTCGATCAACACTGTTGATCTCCTCAAGACTACAGTAGTAGTACACTATTCTCGTTTCTTGAAGGGGTGGCTTGTTTCTGGTTGCAATTTTTGATTACCATAACTCCAGCGACCTTTTCAGATCTTTTGTGCATGTTGGATTTGCAGTTGTCGCAAACAAAAGTGCTGAGTAACCTTCAAGGTTTTTTTTTGTCCAATGTGCAGCAATACAACTGCAGAAGCAATTCAGTGTGTTCTTCACTTCTTACTCCTGACAGCTTCTGCAAAGGCTCACGAACCTTCCTCTTCTTCTCTTCCAGGGCCTGCCAATCATTTGTCACCACCATGATTAACTCCTCAAATTATGCATTGAGGGACGTCAATGATGATTTACGACAGTGGATGTAGATATTGAGAGTACACCACATTCATCATCTTTCTCTCTTTTTCTCAAGACACCTTTTGCACCCTACAGATCCAACAAAGCCAGGTAGTTTTAACCCGGACCTCTAAACAGAGGGGAGGGCAAATTCCCTTGTAGTACGCATAACTCCCTCCGATATTGTCCCTCGCCAGGTCAGGCATATCAGATAGCTTCAATTCTTGTTACAGTTGTTTTGGATATGTTCACGAGGTCTTCACAAACTTAAAGTACCATCGTCAAACCGTAGTACTTGACTTTATCATCTCATCTGGGGAGTCCGCTTAGTTGGCAGTCAGGGAAAACTCCAACTCTATAATTTCCCAACTTCATGAAGATCTTTTCTATTTATAAGTCCATTCACAAAGAACATGAACAAGTTCGCGAATTTTATAGGGTGTTCGCACAGACGGTGCATCACCGGTCTTCCGTCTAGGTTTGCAAACTTTGGTCGAGCTTCTCAAGGCCGATCGCTAAGTCCATTACCTTCCAAATCTGGTAAGGCCAACGTTCATTGACTTAGCGGATTGTTCATCAAGTTATCAAAGCCACCGGCTACTATTCATAGACTTCTGCTTGGCAGATGTCAGGGCAAATTCCCTTGTAGTGTGCACTACTCCCCCTGGCATTGCACCTCACCAGGTCAGGCATACCAGTTAAGTGTCAATTATTATTGTAGTTGTTTCAGATATGTTTGCGAGGCCTTTGTGAACCTCAAAGTACCATTGCTGAACCATCTTACTCGACTATATCATGTTCTCTTAGGGGGTCTGCTTAGTTGGCAGTTAGGGACACACCAACTCTTACATTTCCCTTCCTTCCAAAAGATCTTTATATTTATCTAAGTTGGTTCGCGAACTTCTTGATTATATTCGCAAATTTCAGAGGGTATATACGCAGGCGGCGTATCATTGCTAAATTGACAGCCCCCATAAGTGCTCCTGGATTTTCCTTTTCTTCTCTCCTATTCAGAGCCTGTGATTTGTTCATCACTATCGGGTTCAATGGTTCAAGATACGCACCAACAGACGTCGATAGTGATTTTCAACCATGGATGTGGACACTGTGAGCAAATTATTTTTGTTGCCTTTCCCCCTTCATTCCTCAAGACATTGTCTACGGTTCACAGATGCAACAAAGCTGGCTGGTTCCAACCTGGACCTCCAAATGGAGGGGGAATCGTGTCAAAGCACTTTAATGTCCAAGCCTGGGCTGTAAGTCACAAATGACCTTTCACTTCTGGTTCTATCACTCATGATTGAACCATGCTTCAGGCGTTCTGCTCCAAAGCCTTCTCCAGGACGTTCACCAACTCTTTGACCGACTTCCAGGCTCGTGTCGACGTAACTTTGCAGCAGTATAACGGGTGGAATACCATGGCAAACAGGGTATTTGTGGTGAATGGTCACCATGCGTCATGTTTCCATGCTCCATGATTCCCACTCTGCCGAAGCTAACCAACTTTATCTCTAGGTGATCCCTGGTTGGAGGTCACCCTCTCGGCTACCAAAGCAAAAACATCAAGCACCAACCTCCAACCTATATACCTCACAAACAGGTTCCATGGCTCAGATATTTCACATGCGAATGCTGTTGTGGAGCTGAGCATTGGAGAGGTGTGGAACCAGGCTTTGACAACCTTCCTGCAATGGGTTTCAGAATTTGAGAGGGAAGAGTCATCAGTGAGTGAGGTCAGATCAGGTCCATCCTGATTGGTTGTGGTGGTGACTAGTGCTACTCTTTCACTGCTGTCTGTCTTCTGAATCTAATCGTGTTAGCTAGAAGCCTGATGTTTCAGTTTGTTTTGAAGTTAACAATGCTGCTTTAATGCATCCATAACATTCAACATATTAGACAACAGGATTTGGGGTAGTCTATGGAGAGGCAGCAAATTGGGGCTAGTCCAAATCAGAACCTGGGTCCAGTGTTTTAAGTCCCAACCCCTCTTGACCATGCTTCATATTTTTGAGAAACTCGAAGATAATCGGAGAAACCTCAGGCTTTCAGGCCTAACTGAATATCCAAATGATGTCAGTTGAGCTATAACAACTTTAAGTGCCCTAGAAGTCCAGATCACTTGAGCAGACCATTTCATTCAGGCTTTAGAGCCTCATATTGCCTTGAGTGACTTGTCTAGACTTTACACAATTCTCTTGGTTTCTGAATTCTTCTACATAGCTCCACAGTGCTCCAGACTTCTTTTCGATGATCTGTTCTCTTCTTTGAGTATCTAGTAAATAGCTATCAGTTATCTATTTAAAGAGCCCTGTAGATACAAGAATAGATCAAGTCTTTTATTTCTAATCAACTCCACTTACTGATGTGCATAGCTTTGTGCTGCACTACTCATTTTGTGAAAGTGTCACACTAACCAAGTGAGTCAGTAAATTGAGTAAAGATACCCTTTACTACTATCAATCACTGCAACTGTCAACTTGAATTTTGAACTTCTTTGACATACAAGTTGTTTAATCACAGGAATACACCAAAGTTAGGAATATCTGCTATCCTTCACAAAGTTCTTTCTCTCAAACCACTGCGGTGATATTGACCAATGGAAATGGTGATAATCAGTGAGCTTATAATGTTTCACTGGAAACTTGGGTGAAAATTACAAATTTTGTCGCTCATATTTGAATCTCATGCACCATGCACTTCAAAGTGCTTGCCTCAAAACTCAAGTTCTCTCTTGTAACTCAAAATATCCTCCCACAAAGTGATACTGAATAGCTACCCAGGGGCCAGCAACTCTCAGATGACACCCAGGATCACCCAAAAACACCCAGCAAGCACCCAGGAACATCCAGGTGGTTCAAGTTTACTGGTAAATCTGAACATTACATTGAAACTGCCACATTTGGCAAATGAACACCTGGATGGTTTGCAGTTGTGATACACATACAAAAAGAACATGGTACTGAAATATTATACAAAGGGTATCACAAACTAGAATTGAACAGGAAAGCAAGCATATAGAGATGTGTTGATATAGCGAGTTAAGTTGGAATCTAGGCACAGTAAATTGCAAGATAAATTGTGATTATTATGGGAAAACTTACAGCAGTTATAGGCCAAGTCTGACACATTTGATAATGACTTGGAGGAGATTCCTGGCATCTAAAAAAGGTTAATAAAGCAACATAAGAAGAAAATTGAGTACTAACTTGATCCAGTTGGGACCATGATGCACTGCATTGGCAAGCTCAACTTTTGTGGTGTAGAGATTTCCAATGATATGGCGAATGCCATTACGGTACAGGCCATCCTGGCAATGGGGTGGAACCCATAGTAGAAGGTAGCCTGAAGAGTTCTGGATCCAACCATCATTGTCCAGCTTTAATGCTGTAATAGGATAGTCATGTAAAAATAGAAGGCCTGTGTAATGTGAATTAGACATTGGGATAAAGGAAAAATAAAGAAGCTGAACCTTGATTTGCTAATTGAGCATGGAAAATCTCCCACATTTGGGGGGTTCTATCCTCTGACAATGAGATAATATCCTGATCATCAGGAGGGGAGACAACAGATGTGACCAGGCTGGTATGCCCTTGGATTGACTCCAAGGCTGGCTGTCCTGTTTGAGCATCCCATAGTCTGATGGTCTTGTCCTCTGAGCCTGAGACAATGTGCTTGCCATCAGGAGAAAAGGCAACGGATCTGACTGGGTTGATATGCCCTTGTATTGGCTCCAAGGCTGGCTGTCCTGTWTGAGCATCCCACAGCCTGATGGTCTTGTCACCTGAGCCTGAGACAATGTACTTGCCATCGGGAGGAGAAGGCAACAGACTGTGACCCAGTGAGTATGCCCTTTTATTGGCTCCAAGGCTGGCTGTCCTGTTTGAGCATCCCACAGCCTGATGGTCTTATCATGTGAGGCTGAGACAGTGTACTTGCCATCAGGGGAGAAGGCAACAGATGTGACCAATTCATTATGCCCTTTTATTGCCTCCCAGGCCAGCTGCCCTGTTTGGGCATTCCACAGTTGAATGGTGCCATCCCCCATGCCTGAGACTATGTATTTTCCCTTTGAAGAGAATGCTACAGATACTGCAACATCTTTGGCAGGGAGCTTCAAAATCTCCTGTCTATGAACCAAGTTGTGATGAATAATGGGAACTGAAAAAAATCCCAGAAGTGACTGCACTGGCTGCTCTGTTGCAGCATAGAATGGTAGTGCTGACAGATATAAATGGGGAGCACTGTGGCTGATTGCTGGATGGGAATTGTGCACAAAATCCCCAATGTTGTTCAGTAATGACCCCAGCTCAGTTGAAATCAATTCCTGTATAAACTGTCAATTTTGGTGCTACAATTCTGTTCATGTTACACTTACCTTGGATATTGCCCAGAGTGTATTGTAGGCATATTTGACCTTCTTCAACACACTCAGTGCTTCAATCCAATATAAGATTTTCCTTGTCTCCACAAATTCCAGTATTCTTTTCTGAAAAGGCTCAGTAACCCCTGCATAGAGAACATGACCCCCCCATGCTGTGCATGCATAAGCCAGTTCAGATGCAAGTTCCGAGGGCTCAGGTTGGTCATCATTGCTCAGATATGAGGTTTTGGCCCCTGAAATGCCAAAGCATAGCATGGAGTCCATGACAGCAAAGCACACTTCAGCTGTGATAGCATGTGCAGCAGTTCTGTCAATTCCCCATTTCTTGTCATGATGCTGTTCTGATGTCAGGTAGTCAACAAAAGATGCATGAAAAATCAAGATAAGAGCATCATCACAGCCCTCATCTGGAACTTCCACAACAGAATGAAGGGATTTGAATGCTTCTCGGATTGTTGATGTATCTGTGCTGAGCAACTTGGCATAGTCACTCACTGAAACAGGCCTTTGGGCTGTGACAAGCAGTGACAGACAGGAGTGTATCATATCTGCCTCCTCCTGGTCCAGATCTTTGAATGCTTCAGCTAGAATTGTGCTGTACAGGGTTTCAATGCCAGAAAGCTGGACATTTGCAGAGGGTTGGCCCAGTTCCTGAAACCGCTTCAGGCTATTCCCTGAGTATGTTGCAATATATGCAACCATGGTGGCTGCAATGATGAACAGTGCTCCAGAGACATCAGCAATAGTTTGAATCTCTGGAGGTGGCCAGTTTGACTTTGCCTGATAGTGGTTATACACCCTTGAGATGCATTTGAATTGGTGATTCAGGTAAAGCAGGATATCAGCTTTGACAATGCTGGCTTCAATGTCATGGAGGCGAAGCCACTCATGGTGGGTAGATGTTCCAAATGACTCCCGAAGAGAGATTTCGGGACGGCTAGTTAGGAAGAACTTGAGGGGAATGGTTGGTTTCTGTGACAAGATTGCCATAATGAAGTGCCTGACAGCATCTTTATTCTCGCACTCGTCAAGTGCATCCACGCCAAGCACAAGCAGTTCATCAGCGGCAAAGGTCTTCTGCGCAGGCTGCAGAATGAGTTTGGCATACTGGTCATTCAAATCCATCTCTGTTGGATTTCTGCAAGCCTTATCAGACTCGAGAATTTTCTCGAGGGCGTCGCCAAATTTGGGTCGTTCCTCTGCCAGAATCCTCGCAAGGGTGGGGATGATGAGGTACACATCCTTCTTATCGAGTTCGTTGAGCGTACAGAAGAAGCTTGCACCCAGAAGTCCCCGATTGTTGAGCTGGGAGCAAAAGGTCTTTGACACAGTGGTCTTCCCTGTCCCCGCGAGCCCGCTAAGCCAGAACAGATGAGGAGAACGAAGGTCCTTTGCCCATACGAGCAACATGGCCAGCAGCGATATCCTGGATCCAGGCGTGCACCCAGAGCCTCGCTGAGCATTGCTAAACTCTGCCCCTTTCACTCCACCTAGTCTCTCAAACGTGTCTGATTTTGTGGGATGAGCAGCATGATCAATGCGATAATCAAGCGTGTAAACTCACTGGACCTCTTCAGCAACCGGACGGCCTCTTCAATATTGCGCATGGCCCCAGTGTTATCCTCAATTACTATTCATACTTTTAAGAAAAGGAAGCAGAGACGCAGAGAATCAGACGTACTCTCGATCCGTTCCTTCAACCAATCAACCCCACTAACAATCTGAAGGGTCTGGGTCATATTCTCGATGGTCGCGTCAAACTAGACAGTTGTGAGCCAACGTCATGAGTATGAACCTGAATAGACGCACCATTGCTATCTCGATGGCAAACCTGATCTCCTGCGTAAGCTTCAACACCGCTTGCTTGTCCTGGCCTTTGAGTCCAGCTGTTTCAGCAGCCAACGCAACTCCGTCAAAGAACCTTGTCGCAGTCGACGGATTCTTCGGATCGTAGTTAGGGTGTTTTCCTGAATACGCAGCCGGCATGCTCTTGACTTGCTTCCTAGGCGCAGTGGTCCCACCCGATTCACTGCCTGCACGACTCCCCTGTGCTCCTCCATTTGCACTTCCAACCATTTGATTAAGAAAACCGGTTAAGTCCAAAGTACTTTCTTCGCCTCTAAGAATCGAAGAGTTCAAAGCCTCTTCAATCTGTTCTTCTTGAGCGGTATGAAAGTGTGATTCTCCTAAGTCCGAATCCGAAGTCTGTCTCCTTACAGTTCTCCGAATAGCTGAACGACGAGTTGGCAAATAACTATTGACAACTACCGTTCCTGCGTCCCTTGAGTTGCGAGTGTTCCTTCCAACACTCTGTGCTCGCTCAGTCTCCTGGCGAGTTTCTTCTATTCTGCGAGATACTTCCTCAGCCAGATATTCTTCTGGTGTTGAGCCTGGTCTCGCGAAATAAGACGTTTTGTACGAGTTCGAATTCTGTTCGCTCCTAGCGAACTAGAAACCTTCGCTTCCTGAAAGAGAGATGAAATCCAAATATTCACCCCCCTCGCGGTGGGCTCCAAATGATGTGATCGGTGCTGCCGAGCTCGAAACACAACACACCAAACAACACACACAACCTAAGTCACAGGCAGTGCAAAGCGAAGCGTCGTGAGAGTAAGGCCGCACGAAGTCAAGTGCGAGTAAGTGGGGGTTATAGAGTGAATTAAGAATACTTGGTATCCGAGTTCTCTCTTATTAAACTTCCACAAAATACTAAGGTACCCTGATGTACACCTAGCTAGAGTTCCAAGTCTCAAAGTAGTCACTCCTTATGACTGGTTGAGTTCCTAAGTTCCAAGTTGCAAGATAGTTCACACTGAGTGAAATATTGAGCAGAAAAACTGATAGATTCGCAGATAAACGCAAAGTAAGATAAAAACAACAATGATACGATGATGCCGTACTCGAGAGTAGCTACCGTGTATATATACTATCTCGAGCCGTGTAAAAATAGACAAACGGATACATGTGATAGATAAGCAATTTTTAAAATAGAGAGAGTCCAAGCAATAGATAGAGAAAACAGAACCGGGTATTGGTAGAGGCCGTGCCAAGACTGTAGCCGCGCGAGTCCGGCGCGCGCTTAGAGGCCAAATTTAGATCACCGTTTCCTTCTTGGTGATGCCGCGTGAGATGCCGGCGGATGATCGAGGGTGGACGGGTATCCTTTCTCCACATCCCCTTCCCTCGTAGTCATGCCTAAGCCACTCGGATATGTGCCGTGTCCTTATCGTGAGTCCCTGGTTCCGTTATCCCGATGCCAACGGCCAGTCTGGTCATTTCTCTTGACTCAGGACTCAAGCCGCGTCGGTTCCTCGTGCCGCGTCGGAGTTTGACACTCTAGCCGCGCCATCAACTGTGGACTTCGTTGTTTCGAAAGTCCCACTCAAGCCGCTCTAGCACTTGTACTCGATGAATGTGAAGCCGCCTGAGAGTCCCGACAGTTGCGTGTAAGGGTATATGACTTTCCGAAGCCGCTTCAGTCGAGCCGCCTGTCTTTTAGCACGGCGTCAACTAATGTAGCTCATCTGGTCAGGGTATAATACAACTGGGGCGGTTTCAAGTTGRCAGCCTCGAGCCGCTTCAACTCTCGTGTCCCTAGAGCCGTTAGTACTAACTCTTTYCCTTCTTACTCCKTGRACCTTGYCAATAGCATAGTTATTMTTAACCGAAGAGACTCAGACCGCGTCACTATTGYCGTTTATTATCGCRAAAAGTGAACTTATATTCGCTAAAACWGACGCGGTCGTATCAWCGCCCATAATYGTATGTATCAMCAAGGCTTCTCTTTCNGTTATCAATGCAACTTGACAATTGTACAGTTGCTCAATCAAAGGCAGTTCAAATTGCCCAGTTTTGGACAGTTCAGCAGTTCTATACTCACCCTGACAGGCTATCAGTTCCTCAGCTCGGATATGAGCTACACAACAGTCAAAAAGCTACTCCAAAACGCTTACTCAACATGTCTCGCCAAGTCGCAAGTTACCGAGCCATCAGCACAACTCAAGGTGTTTTCCAAGGCGACCCGAAGAGGCCGTATTTAAATTTCTGCATTCTGTACAGTGATACACGCTATGCTCAGCCCTTGTAACAAGTATGTATACGGAAAAGAGATACTAGAAGGTAGAGAGTGGCTTATCAAGTGGAGACATGTCCCCGCATGCTTCACGTTGACATGGTGTTCAAATGTAACATTTAATAAATCACACCTATTTTTTGCTTTTCACCCCTATAGTTCTATGTACCGCCAAAACTTCGCTTTCGCTCTCAATGCGGCTTGACAGTTGCTCGATCTGAGCCAGTTGGCAGGCCTCTGCCAGTTTGGCAGTGGCTGTGCTGAGTGGCCAACGTTTTGTGAGATTCTCCGATCAACAACTCGTTGAACCCACTCCACCATCCCCTCGCTGTAGGACACAACTCAGTGCTGCTCACAATAGAGGAATGAAAGGCTTGATCACAACACTAGATTCTTGATATAATGTGATCTTATCAGGTGGGCTTGCACATCTTGGGAAAAGGCAATACATGTTGTCCTCATGAACGCTCGATGGATTTTGGACAAATCCGTGGTACTGCATAGGAATTGCAAGCAATGTCCTCTGCGGCTGAGGCTTGCATCGCAAACTTGAATGGACACCATTCAGCCCTCGAAGTGAGTTCGGTATCGATGATACATTTTGGTCTGAATTGACTTCGAAATACGGGGACCAGTATGGCACCCAGGATGAAGGGAGCATATAGGGTTCGCTCGCATCTCCCGAGCTGAGAAGAACATCTCTCTTCCAAGCCGTTCAGCATCAAACCGTGAACGAGATGAAACAAGGGCAGGTAATGGCAATGAAACACCAACACACGAAACAGAGGAGTACGATTCCGCACCTAGCACTGAAGTGAGTCTTGTTATTCGAGGCTCCAAACCCTGCGTGGAGTGTCCTAGGGTGCATAAGGGAACGGGGAGATGCATAGGTCCCGTTGGCGTTAAGGTTCGGAGTAAGTAGGCAATGAGTAATCTGTGGTCCAATCGCCCTTCTGGGAATGTCCTACTTCTTGTGTACACCAAACCGCTGATCTACTCTTGATTTCACCTCTGCTGAGGACAGGCCGTGGAGCTTTACAGATTCCTCAATGCCCGTTCTAGTAGCTGTAGTGTTAGCACGTCCCCTGATGTAAGTAGTGGATTGATGACGCACCAGACCTCGCGAAAGCGGACGCAGACATACCTTCTGTCTCCCGGATGAGTGCCAGCAGATCCTAATTATCTTTCTTAATGGCAGGGTAGTTGGCCAAGACAAAATTCCTGTGACCAGGTGATGGTCATGAGTTAGTCTCTACCACAAGCTAGCTGGCAAATCAGAACTTTGTCCTGTGCCAGAGGATACAGGACTGTTCTAGGTTGGACAATATGAAGCGAATTCCCGGACAGCTGGGGACAGGGCTCTCGAAAGATGTTGCTGGTCGTGATCGACAACAAGGAGGAAACACAGACAAAGGCAGTGTAGTAGGGGATCCCGGCGAGTAGAGAGGACCGCTAGATTAGATTAGATCTCGCCTATCACTTGTATATCAATTTATTTATTTATTTATTTTATCTTATTTTTTGTAGAGCTTCAAGGGGCGTGGGGGCACAGGAGTGCATCTCACCCAGCTGGACACGAAGTTATTCGGGATTAATAAATAAAAGTTGGTCCGTCATCTACTCTGGAGGAAATGCTTTTATGCACACGCTTTGTGTAGTGTGGGGCTCGAAAGGACTTCTCAGGCTTTATCTATTTCTGCCTGGTGGTCTTCTACACGCTTCAATACCTACTAAAACCCCCAGGTTTACCATCCAGTCTGGTGGGAGGTCTTCTGAGTCTCTCCTAATGAGTTTCTCCCATGTCTTCCTCACTAGGTCTGGTCTTATGGCCTTGGCCTGGAATGACCTTTGACTCGTCAGGATCCAGTCATTCTTTAGTCTCTTGTCTAATATTCGATTCCACCGTTTTGCTATCTGTTCGTCGTTTGGTAGTTTCGAGGGGTCCTCTTCATCACCAATTCTCCACTTGCACCTCAGGATCCATATGAGGTATGCAGCTTTGGAGATCAGGATTCAATACAGTCTGGTGGGTCCAGCGAGTACTTTGCCTCTCCCGTCCTTGATGTTTATCACCCCTACGCCCATTAGCATACCTATATTGACTCCTGGCCAAGGTAGTCCAGTTTTCGTCCAGGCATCTATGGTCTCTTTCCACACTCTCTCTTGTCCAGACACTGAGCAATGGAATATTATGTTCCATTGATTCTACGGGCACGTTGCAGTGCAAACAGGGCATGAATTCATCTGCCATTCTGGTGTGTTTCCAGTAAGCGCCTACCGTATGTGCCCTGTGTATCATCTTCCATATGAAGGTTCTTGCCTTTGTTGTCATAGTTGGGCCTCTTTGGAGTGAGGCCCAGATCGCTTCCTTTGTGGGCTTTGCCCCATTCAATTCTTCCACTGCATTCTGTACCAGGTCGAGATTGACCTGGGTGGTCTCTCTTTGAGGGGCGCCTATTGTGACGTCTATCTCGTTCTGTATTCCTCTGTAGAACGTTGATTGGGACATGTTCTGCAGTTTTGCGCCAAGGCCCAGAATCCTGTCACCCTCTGCTAGGTTCATGATTGGTGGTCCATCATCCTCCTTTGTGGCCCCCTCTGCCACCAGTCAGTCTGCGCTTTTGTTCCCCACATCTCCACTGTGGCCTTTAACTTTCTCCAGCCAGATCTCACCTCTGTGATTTGCAACCTCACTGTAGAGTGCTGCCACTATTCTCTTATTGGCTGCGTTCACAAAGCCTTCGTCTGCCCAGTCATGCATATTCTTTGCGATAGCGTCAATGCTATAGCTGGAGTTGCTCACTATGTTGAGCTCTCTTGTGTACTTGTTTTGCCTGATAGCTATCCCCACTTCCAGCCCTTGCATTTTGGGTCCCGTTGTCCTTGCATGACCCATCGGTGTACACTCTTACTGAGTCTCTCTCCCACCTTGTTGGGTCCTCTCTGCATCTCCTAGCAGGCCCTAAGTCCCTTCCAGCTTGGGTCTCATCGGTGAACGCTCTGATGTTCGCTCTTGGGTTGTCGTCTACTAGTGGCTTTCTGACTCGGGTTCTGGGTTGCAATGGTCCCGGTCGATCCTCCTGGTCTCCTTTGTTCTCAGATTCAGGCTGGGGTTCTTCCGGTATCGTTCTTGGGTCCCACCCTCGTCCGATCGTTTTGAACTTGGCCCTAGCTGCACTCCGACATTGTATTGGGTTCTGGCACCCTTCCAGTTGGTCTTCGTAGCACACCTGGCAATCACAGTCCTGGGAGGCTCTGTGGTCGTTTCGGTCGTTCTTGGTTCCGTGATCTGCCACTTGTTTGGTCGATCCAAGGTGGTGTACTGTCAGGAATCGATGAGACTCGTATAATTGACCAGAACAAGACTGGAGAGCTACAGTACAGGCTGTAGGGTATAAATACGAAAAGTAGGGAGGCGGACTACAGTGGATGACTATGAGGGATAGGAGTGAGGCAAACAGAAGGGGGCAAACAGGGAGCAATAGGGATGATGAGAATAGGATGAGTGAGGAATATGGATGACGAGGAAGTGATATCGTAACATTACCCCCTTCCTAAAAATCGGAGGTAGTGACTAAAGTAAAGGAATAATAAGATATAAAAAACATCAGCAAATCTGCAGGTGCTTTTACTTACAACTTCCAACAAATACTTCTCCTTTTGTCTTCTTCTTTGGAGGAACTTGTGCTTGGACAGACTTGTGGCACCTTTTCCTTGTTGATGGACTTGTCACGTCTGAGTCGTGACAAGTCCAGGTGCAGTGGTCACTGTCACAGTGACCATTGCACCAACCTATCCTTCTTTCCTTCCTTCTGCGCTGTCACTTTGCTCAGTGGGTTTGAGATCAATCTTGAGGGGTTGGTCCAGAAGCGAGGAGTCTAAGGCCAGGTACGTAAACCTTCAGTGGCCTGCAGTTGTCATCATCTAGACGCTTAGCAACTCGTTAGGTCATTACCGCTGTCACCCACCCTGTTGCTCCCCCATTCCCCAATGGCACCAATCTCGTCATCTCCCACTGGATCAACTCCAGCAGGCAAGAATCCAGCTCCCAATTGCACGGCTCCCCCTCCCTTGGCCCAGGCAGTGGCCAGTCTTGTTGACGAGCTGATCATCAGCCTTTGCCTGCAAAACCGCCAGCCTGAGGGGAAGCTCAATGCCGTCAATTGGCTGGTTCACGTATACTCCAACGTCATCAATTATCAGACCCAGCTCCTCAGCGATATGGAAGAATTGCTCATGAAGCACAACATCCCTCTCCCCGGACCATTTTTGGCTTCATCCATGCCCTCGACCCCTCCCCCTTCGCCACAATGATGTGTGGCCGCTTCATATTTACTAGGCTGTTTGTAGATACCATTTTTCCAAATGCTATGCCATCCCTGTGCTTGCTGAACACAAAGCATTAAGTTGTCATTTCTCTACATGAACTCGAAGCTACCATGCGACCTCATGAGAATGATAGTCTGCATATTTATTAACATAGTATAATTTAAATGCTGTAAGAGCTTTTGAAAAATGAAATTCCTGAGGGAGAGAAGAATGACTGTAGATGCCAACAAGATGAGCTGAACGGAGGATGCTATCAAAATGTACAACACCACAGAGGCGGCGCCTGCGGTTGTCATAGTGAGGCTGAACTTGCCACATACCTGTGACGTTGCAAGGCGCCGTTCCATAGTCATTGAACCATCGAACAAATGCGCACTCATACAACCTCTCTCTGTCCCCATCGTCATAATGAAAAGAGAAAAAGAGACGAACTTGGGCCACATGAAGCGTCTTGAGTTGCATGGATGTACTCCTGGTGCATCCCACCAATCCCAGATAAATCGCTTGGCGCATGATACAGGGCAAATGCTGAATGAAACACCTTGATTTGAAGGTTTGGGTTGACCGTTGGACACTCGTTCAGGTCAACGTGCATTCCCATCACCTCAGCATCTGGGTTCTGCTGATCATATAGGAAGCGCCGGACGTGTTCTTCAAGCGGAAGGTTGAGTTTTGCTGATAAATCTGCCAAACTTCGAGGGTAGCGTGAAACTGCAAAACCAGAACTCAAGTCAGCTACCATGACTTCACCCTAAACTGAATACATGAGTCAACATACCTGCACGCCGTGGCAACTGCACCTCCCCCTCACAAGTCAGCATTGGAGCATCCTCAGCCTTGATCACATCATGATTTTGGCCAGGGTGGTTGAGCTCCGAAGCAGGGGCAAAGGGGGAAGTTGGATGTGCAGTCATACTGGTGTTGTGATCTGCGACAGCCACATGGAATGCTGCCACCTTGTCCAGACGCTGGTTGGTGAGAAGGGTCTGGCTGAGAGGGTTGTTCCGGTTGGAACGWCAAAGGATGGGGAAAACCGTAGCACAATCAGGGGGCTAAAGAGAACCGAAAAAGGAAATTGGAAAACACCGATGGGAAACACCGATGCCGACGATGGTTCCTGCACATGCCGCGCAGCCATCTTGGCGCCTGGAAACTGCACGTATGAACCCGAGTCAAAATGCCTCGGAATCAAACACAAGCACAAGATACGTTTCGCTATGGCGCGCGCCTGCAAGCCTGGTCCGTAAACTTATAACGAACCCCCTTCTCTTTGTACAGGTACGTGATCTCCTCTAGATCTTCTTCAAACTCTTCCCCTTCTTCGGGATCTCCATCTTCGTCTATCAGAATGTGCGCCTTCGCATAGCTTGAATGCGGCCATTCAGTCTCAGCAAACAATTCGATACATTCGTCATTCCAGACCATGCTCACCACAGCGTTATTGCCCGTCGCAAGGTATAAATAGGTGCTTTGGCGCGGATGTACGGCTTCCTCTCCCCTGCCACTCATCAACATGTCTGCAGAGCGCAAAGTGAGTCCAAAGTTCAAAGAAAGTTCAGAAATATATCGGGGAATAAACCTACATGGAATACCATTGGAATGGCAGATAACGACACCAGTGCACTCGCACGGAATCGTGGCCAGACTCGATGGTGATAACAGGTAAAGGCGTACATCGTACAAGCGAGAATACAAGCAGTTGCAAGGATATTGGAATCGCCCTTGCTCGTCGACAACGCCCTTACCTCGCCACCATGCCCAAGATATCTCGCAGTAAATTTACCACCAGCCTTTAGGTCGACGACATGACAATAATAGTTGTAATGAGGCTTCTTTGACTTGGACGCGGTAAGCACGCCACTGGCTGATTTCATATGTTTCGTCCGAGAGCGTAATAGTCGAATGAGCCTCCGAGCCAGCAGAGCACTCGATGTTCTCTGGGTCGTCGCGCCAGGTGACTATATCGTTTCTTCCTCCCAAATAGACTCGCCGATACGGTCACGCCCAGACGCTCCATGAGTGGGCAGGTCTGCAATCGTCCAGATCCCAATCTTCCAGACCTCTAAACACGACTATCGCACCGGAGAAACCAGCCGACTTGAGGGTATGGGTGGGCAGCAGGTCTGGCGAGCTTCATCCTTCGTGGTATCCCACCACGAGAACGACTTGACTCTATCTCGATCACCTACAAACACCAACCCACTCTCGTCATCAGCAACGCCATAGTAGGCGATTTCAGCAAAGGAGAGACGTTTATTCTTGCCGTCCATGTAGTCGCTGGGTTGGTCGTTGACATCCCAGTAAGACAAGAGAGGTGTACGCAACTTCCACCCACCCTGACCGAGCAGAAAGAGGAATCTACCGGAGCGAGGGGAGACGAAGCTTATAGGACACCTGGATTCGGTGATAGAGACCTCGGCTCTGGCTTGGTAAACCGACAGTGCACGAGGAGAATCCTCGGTTGGGCCGCCCTCGAGAGGGCAGTCATCCAAAAAGCGAGCGCAGCGAGAAGAGTAGGGATGGAAGCACGAAGTATCCTTCCACGGGGGATATGGCTTTGGTAACTTGTCTTTCGGGATTTCTATTGCGAGTTTTCAGGTTCCACAAAATAGAGACCAAGACGATAACGAAGTACAGACCGATACCAATGATCTGCATGAGCTCTGAACCAGCATTCAGAGTGTTGTGGGCTGAGATGATCATTCATGGTTCAGCTTCAAAAATCTGAGCCGATGCATCAAGGCTACTCACAGTATTCACCCCGCTTCTTTGACGTCTGCAACAAAGGACGCTCCGTCATCTCAGCAAACGACTGCATCATACTGAACGGCTCAAGCGCTCTGAGTCCCAGCTCGTCCGTCTCCGAATCGTCTGAGTCGTCCTCTGAGTCTTCATTGTCATGATACGCGAATACAACCATCTTATTGAGGACAGCTTCAGCCTGTTCCAAATCCTCCGGCGGAAGTTCCTCCGAATCGTAGTTATGGGCGTCCTCCACGATATCTAAAACCTCCCGCGCTAATTCAATAAGCCGTTCCTCGTAGTCACCTTCCAGCTCCAAGTCGAGATCCTCTTCCTCCGCGTACTCCTCCTCAAGTAGACTGAGGCTGATTTCGACCTCTTAGAAATACACTTCGTAGTCTGGTTGGGGCTCATTGTTGGACTCAGGGTCCATGACGGTAGTCAGGATTTGAAGAATTGAGAAAGAAGAGTTAAATGATTCAGAGTCCGAAAGGTGCCCGGTAGATAGACGTCATTTGACCTCACGGAGATATTTCGCATGCAACACCAGGGTCGCTTTTGGTTCTTTATCTGAAGCAGAACCGCTGGGTCGTAGTCCAGAGTTGACCACGTCTTTCAGAGCACTCCGGCTTGACCCTCGAGTTCCACTCGGGGAGGGCTGCATTAGAGAGGAGATGGCAAAGCCGAGGGAGAAGACACAAATTCTGCCACCGATGGGTATGTTTATCGCCGTTTTTTGCGTGGACCGGCGATCTTCGATCATGATACATCTGAATCATGGACATTTGGGGACAACAGGCTGAAGGTTTGCCTTATCCTACGTGCTCGATATCTACTGAGGTGAGGGATAATCTTGAATCGCATCATTGAACGAAGGAGGCAATGCAGAGAAGCGTGCAAGAAAATAAGTTCTGTGCAAGGTCCAACCATGATGTTCGTCAACGCTGTGGCAAAGTGTTTGTGAAAAGCGCCCAAGTCACGAGGTACCGAGTGGCTATCACGCACACTGATCGATGACCAAGATCCTCCTTGAACCGCTACTAGTACTATCACTTGGACTTACCATCCTCTGCGAACTCTTGCGATTCAACATAACCTTCCAACCAAGCAACATCTATGTCTGAAAATACGAAAACTCGTGTCGGCAATTCCCCGATCCCGTCTGGTGCTGCGACGCCTGTTGGCAGTGGGAGTCAATCTTCGAGCAAATCGCGGATGAAGCAGGCAGGGAGCGATCTTAAAAAGACTGTGAAGAAACCTTTTAGTGCTCTCAACCGGTTGGTCAAGCCAAAGAGGGGGGAGGGATTAGGAGAAGGTTACGATAATGGGTCTGGTGGTACGGCAGCTACAAGTGGTGCGGATGTTGGTGGAGCTCCCGCAGATCCTACTGGATTGGGGACTGTTACCCTTCACAGCGGGACCGATCAAGAACTCGGCACAATCGGGCATGGGGCCGAGCTTTCTGAATCCCAGGGGATCGGGGAAACTTTCGACGAAGTGCTCGCCCATATGGGATCAAACGCTCCGCTTGGTCAGGATCTCGCCTTTGACACTTTGGCACCTCCGGCCGACAATACATCTTTCGCTCTTGGTGCTGCACAGAAGGTGACTCAAGACACTTCCGCCGCCCCTCCCCCGACCCTTGGGCAACTCGAAGACCCCGTTTTGAACACGAACGAGCCTTTGGTGACGACCAGCATTGTCGCTCCGACTTCCGGAACTCTTGGGCCCACCGGAGAAGGGGTGGGCAGGGATTTAACCAAAGGGGCCGCAGCTGGTCAAGCAGGCGAAGGCGTAGGAGTTTCTGGCCTGTCAGGAACCTCGTCTAGTAAGACTTGGTCTATTGTTGCGGGTGCTTTAAAGAAGACGCTTTCTGGAGCGGTTTCCTTGATTCCGGAACCTTTCAAAGGCCCCGCCGAGGTGCTTCTGAAAGTTGTCAATGTCTTCGAGGTAAGGTGGGGGCTCTTCAATCTAGATCCCTTACTAACAACGTGTAGCAAGCGAAATCCAGCAAAGAAGAAATAGAGGATCTCAGGGCGCGTTGCAGTCTCCTTAACGAGAGTATGGTGAATGCGATCAAAGGGCGAGATGAGAAGTTACTGTCGGTTGACTTAAAAGATAGCATTGGCCGCCTCGTAAAGTATGTCCAATTTTGTGTTGAGCTCAGGGAATTTCTGACCGAGGTCAACGCTAGGGGAATACACGATACCTTTCTAGCCACGATAGTGGAATACTCGACAGGATTTGCTGCATATGTATTAGTGGAGGACAACGCTGAGGCTCTGAAGGAAGCGAACCGAAAAATTGATCAGGTCTTGCAGTGCTTCTGGGTAAGTGCGGTTTGGTTCCTATGACACAGGATGCTAATGATTATGCAGCTCGAGAATATCCTCGCCGGAGGACTGGTCTTGAGTGATGTCCGCCAGACGGTTAAAGATCAAGAAGGGTGGCTGGCGAAGTTTGGTGTTGCTGTCGACAGGCATTTCAAGGTGCATACTCCCACAGGCTCTTGTATTGATTTTGTATTGACAATTACACTAGAACGCTGCTCTGGATAAATTAAAGCCTGTTCCAGGTGCTGCATATGATTCGCAGGATCTCGCGAAGGTCAACCCATGTTTTGAAGGCACCCGGGTGAAGCTCCTGGTTGGCATTGGGCGCTGGATGAGCGACACTGCCTTGGATGGACAAGAATCTGGAAAACCTGTCTATGTCCTTGATGGTATTGCTGGGATCGGAAAATCCACCGTAGCAAAGACAGTGGCCCAGCGTGCCGCTGGTATCAATTCTCTTGGGGCTAGCTTCTTCTTCTCTCGTGACCAGGCTGATCGCCAGCATGCCTCCAGCTTTGTGCACACTATTGCTTCTCAGCTCGCTTTCTATGATCCATCTTATGGGAAAGCTATTGCTGCTGCCATTGATGAACATCCTGAAAGCCTTCACAAACTTATGGCACAGCAGTTCTCTGTTCTGGTTGCTCAGCCTCTTTGCAACCTGCTTGAGCAAAGAGCAACTCCTCTTGTCTTTGTCTTCGATGCTCTGGATGAGTGCACACAACCTGATGCCTCAGATATCCTATCTCTCATCATAACCTCTGTTTCTCAATTGCCCAATGTCAAGGTCTTTCTTACTACTCGCCCAGAACTGGTGCTCAGGAATGAATACCAAAGTACTTTGCTGGCCAACTGCTTTCATCTTCAAGAAATAGAAACCATGATAGTAGATTCTGACATTGGTCATTATCTGGACTACCATCTATCTTCCTCCAGTATACAAAAAGTCTTCAATGGCATGGAATGTGCCACTTGGGTGCCAACAACAGACCAGAAAAAACAGCTTGTTGAAGTGTCTGATAGGCTCTTCATTTTTGCTTCTACTGCTGTGAAGCTGATCTTAAACCCTTATGGGCTGGGCCCAGAGCTTACAGTTACCAGTATTTTGAACCTGGAGCCAGATCAAGCAATGGTACAACTATATTGCAAGGTCCTTGATGTTGCCATACCTGCACACATTCTAAAGCCATCCCAACAGTGGAACTTTTGGCTGGCTAGCTTCAAAACAGCCATTGGATCTATTATTATCCTTCAGTGCCCACTGCCTGTGAAGACATTGGCAAAGCTCATGAAGACCAATTCTGATAACTTGGTGTCAATCTTGAGGAACATGCACTCAGTGCTTGCTCCTTCCAATGATGGTCATAATCCAACATACAAGATACATCACAAATCATTTCCTGACTTTCTCACAAATCCCAGTTACTGTCCTAAGGAATTCTGGATTGAAGAGCAAAGATATCACTTGCATTTGGCCAAATGCTGTCTGCAAACCATGAATCAGTGGCTTGAATTCAACATCTGTCAAGTGCCTCTTGCAGATCAGTACAAAGAGCTTGTTACTTTACCAGAGCTCAACAAAGAAAAGCTCACTGAAGAGCTAAAGTATGCTGTCTGTAATTGGGCTGCACATCTGGAAAGAAGCAACCTAGAGTCCTTTGACAAAGACATTGAGCAACTACTTCAAGAGTTTGCCTGCACTCATTTAATGCACTGGTTTGAGGCTTTGGCTTATCTTGGGGAGTTGGATACTGCATTCTATATTGTGCAAACAGTGTTGAATACCTTGGTAAGTACCTCAATAGTATTTGACAATAGAAAATGCTAAATGTTGCTATAGAAAAGTGTTCCAAGCAATGACTTGCAAAATGTTCAGGAAGTACTGCAAGATGCTCAAAGATTCATTGTGCTGAATGCCAATATCATCAAATGTTCACCATTGCATCTTTTCTGGTCATGTATTCCCTTTGCACCTGGATTATCAAGCATACATACACTATATGCAAAAAATGCTCAAGGGGCAAAACTTGTTGCTGGCAACCCTGAATCATGGCCATCAGAACTTGCAGTTCTGCTGGGTCATCAAAATATTGTGAATCATATTGCCTTCTCACCTGATGGACAGAAGTTAGCCTCTGCATCTGAGGACTGCACAGTGCGCTTGTGGAACAGCCAGACAGGGGCTGCTCTTGCCACTCTAGATGGAAACTCTAAGCAAGTACATGTTGCCTTTTCATCTGATGGACAAAGGTTGGCCTCTGCATCTGTAAACTGCACTGTGCACCTATGGGACAGCCAGACAGGGGCTGCTCTTGCCACTCTGGAAGGGCACTCTAAGCAAATCAATTATGTTGCTTTTTCACCTGATGGAAAGAGGCTGGCTTCTGCATCTTGGGACAAGACAGTGCGTCTGTGGGATGGCCAAAAAGGGGCTGCTATTGCAACTCTAAGGAGACATTCCAATGTTGTCAACTGTGTTGCCTTTTCGCCTGATGGACAGAAGCTGGCATCTGCATCTGAGGACAGCAGAGTGTGTCTGTGGGATGGCCAAACAGGGGCTGCTGTTACCACTTTGGGGGGGCATTCTTTTGCAGTACACCATATTGCCTTTTCACCTGATGGACAGAGGCTAGCCTCTGCATCTTTGGACAGCACAGTGTGCCTGTGGGACCCCAGTCAGCCAGAGCTTGCTCTTCTAACTCTAAAAGGACATGGTAATTTGGTGAAACATGTTGCTTTTTCACCTGATGGACAACGGTTGGCCTCTGCATCTTGGGATGAAACAGTGCGCCTATGGGACACCCAGACAGGGGCTGCTCTTGCAACTCTGAATTCACATTCTGGTATGATCTGTGTTGCTTTTTCACCTGATGGCCAGAGGCTGGCTTCAGCATCTTTTGACAAGACAGTGCGCCTTTGGGACAGTCAGACAGGAGCTGTTCTTGCAACTCTGACTGGACATTCTACTGCAGTTCAGCATGTTTGCTTTTCACCTGATGGACAAAGGCTGGCCTCTTCATCTTTGGAAAATACAGTGCGCCTGTGGGATGGCCAGACAGAGACTGCACTTGTAACTCTGAGAGGGCATTCTCACTTTGTGAAGCATGTTGCCTTCTCACCTGATGGATGGATGCTGGCCTCTGCATCTTGGGACAGAACAGTGCAGCTGTGGGACAGTCGGACAGGGGCTGTTCTTGCCACTCTGAAAGGACATTCTGAGGAAGTAAACCATGTTGCCTTTGCGCCTGATGGACAGAAGCTGGCCTCTGCATCCTATGACAAGACAGTGCATCTGTGGGACAGTCAGACAGGGGATGATATTGCAACTCTAAGAGGACATTCTGAAACAGTAACTTATGTTGCATTTTCACCTGATGGACAGAGGCTGGCCTCTGCAGCTCAGGACAATACAGTGCGCCTGTGGGACAGCCAGACAGGGGCTGCTCTTGCCACTCTGAAAGAACATTTCTTTGCAGTGAAGCATTTTTCTTTCTCACCTGATGGACACAGACTGGCCACCGCATCTTGGGACAGGACAGTGCAGCTGTGGGATGGTCAGACAGGGGCTGCTCTTGCAATCCTCAAAGGACATTCTGGTGCAGTAAACCATGTTACCTTTTCACCTGATGGACAGCAACTAGCCTCTGTATCTGATAACAAGACAGTGCACCTATGGGACAGTCAGACAGGGGCTGCTCTTGCAACTCTGAAAGGGCATTCTGATAAAGTAAAGCGTGTTTCCTTTTCACCTGATGGACAGAGGCTGGCATCTACATCTGATGACCAAACAGTACACCTGTGGGACTGCCAAACACACAATCTCTTGGCAATTTTGCATCACAACTCTCCCTATGGTGTAAGCTTTAAAACACCCTTGCATTTTTACACATATTGCAACACTTCCTCTTCTCCTTCAGGACTATATTCTGTTGCATTCACTGATCCCCTTGTGGAACTATCCTCTGCTTCAATTTGCCTGTTCCCACCACACTGGGAAGTTGCCACTGTTTCTTTCAACTCTAACTGTACTCTTGCTGCTGTTGGCCTAGCCAATGGACAAGTTCATATTCTTGATATTTCCCATTTCTCTATCAACTAAATTTGCTGTCTTTTATCTATACTCTTTGAGTTAGTCATCTGATTTGATTTTGTACTTGTAGTCAATCTTTAATTGGAAATCATGGTGGCATCCGAACATTAATTTATGTTTGCTGCTTGCAAAGGTAAGCCAAAAGAGATACTTGACATCGGACGGTGTGTCCTTGCCAAACTGAAGTCACCTCAGCCCCTCTCCCCCTCCCACTAGGGTGCATAACCATCTCCAAGACCGAGAACAAAACCGCTGGCAGTTGACAGGCCAAAGAGAGCGCCGATCACAAGCGCTCAACTTCGCCCACGCTGTCGCCCGTCGTCGATGTCGGCTAGATACGATCACGTGTACTGGATCGATAGACGCCTGCCCGCGCGCGGCCAAAAAGCAAAATTTCCTATTCCTTTCCCTTCTTCCCTTCTTTCTGTCCCCCTACCAGCGCACCGACCTCCACCCCACCATGTCTGACCACTTCGCAATAATCCCTTCCTCTCTTGAAGTGAGACCCCTTCGAACTACCTTACGGCATGTAAAAGTTCGACCCTGAGCTCGGAGTCATATCGAGTCGAGGTGCACTGCACCTCATAACTCGAACGAACCTCTTGAAAAGATCATCATCTTGTTCCTCCTCATCAAACCCTCTTGCCTGTCTCTCGACCTCACGAACAAGCTGCTTTGACTTCGGAGATACAGTATTCTGTGGTATTCCGGACGAGCCTCAAGGAAGCACCAGCGAACGTTGCCAGAGAATGCGGGATCCCCTGTGCCGTCGGGAGCCCTCTTCGTATTGAGAACGCACGTTGGCTATTGGCTGCATCGCCCCTCCCCTCCCTTCCTCCACGTCTACCTTCGAATCCAGCTAGCTGTTCGTCTGAGGTACCCATTTTGGAATTTTAGTGAGGAAGACAGGATTGACAGTTCAACTATCAAGGAAGGGAAAATTACAAGCCTCGGAGGGAAAATAAGGGACGAACTATAGGGAGGTTGAAAGGTAAGCTGTTAAGCGTCTATAGAGTACCGAGCAGACACTAATGAAGAGCATATTCGTAGACAAGGCAGAGGAAGATAAGATACAACAGACAACAGAGGAGCATACATAAATAATGGTACAAGCCAAAGGCGCCCAAAGAGAAACAATATCACAGACAAATAGGTGAGTTAAATAGATGGTTGGTATGAAGGGTCCGCAAGGATAAAGAGGAGCGATGGCAGCTAGGGTATGGTATGCTCAGTCCTCCGTGAACGTCAACAAGAAAATCATCCTCACAGGAATCGGCCTAGAACCCCCGTCCACTAAGGCCTAACGCCCTCGCGCCAGCACCCGTCGCACCCTCCCATCCCCAAAACCTCTCCGAGACAGGCGAAGACGGGCTATCCATCTCATACTCGTCACTGTCATCCACATAGTATGACCTTCCTATCCCCTTCGACCTTGCCCACACTGAAACGAACAACACACGCTTCAGCTTGCGATTGAAGAAGAACCAGTGGGACGACCATAACAGCGCTCCCCGCCTCTTGAACTGCACACTCGAAGAACCATACTCGTACGGCTCAAACCCGTCATCGTCCTCGCTCGGCAAAGTGTGTCGAATCGCAGCTCTCGGCGTCGGCGGGGGGATCTTCTTCTTCGGCGAGCGCGTCGCAAACGAACTCCCCGTCGACGAATAGTGATGATGATGATGATGGGGAGGAGGAGAACCGTAGCTCTCATCCACATCATAGTTGTCAAACTCGAACGTCGCATCGTCATCCCCGCTCGACGTCTCGTCGCCAACAGACGCCACATCGTCTTCGTCGTCCGAAAAGTCGTTTGCGTGCGGGTCAGCGTCGATTTCGGGGGTGTACGAAAAGACTTCGCAGTCGGAAAGGCCAATAACGTCATCAAGAATGCGGAACAGCGTCGGGTGGGTGCCCGAGACGATAGGCGGCGGGGCAAGCGGACTGTGTATGGGCCGTTCAAAGGGTGACGTGCTGCTGGGCACAGAGTTGGGGAAGAAGTCTGACGACGTAGGAGGGTATGACGAGTATGAGCGGGGCGCATTGGTTCCAGCGCGGTGGGGCGACACAAGGGTGTTGCTAAGCGCATTAAGGACGCTCGCACCGTTCTCCTCTTTCACAAAATGGGAGGGGCGCACGTCGGTAAAGTCGTGGTCGGGGAATGCGATGTTGAGGGTGGATATGAGGAGGTAGAGGATCTTGCGCGAGGCTTGTCTGTCCATGGGGCCAAAGGGGGTCATGTCGGCGGACTCTTTGTCGAGGGCGAGCCATGAAGGCAAAGGGGGAGAGTTGGAGACGTCTTCTTGGTATGCGGTCTCGAGGGTCTTGAAGAGTTTCTTGTCGCGTTTGATGTTCTTGCAGCTGTAGGCCTCTATCCGCGTGTGGACGGAGCATTCGGGGCCTTCGTGGGTGAGGGACTGGGCGAGCTTGGAGAGGGTCGGTATCTCGATGTACTTCATGATGGCGGCCAAACCGGGATTGCAGGGGCGGCTATCTGGCGTATAGGAGGGTTAGCGAGACGGGGACAAAGTGGTCGTTGTGTTGGGGCCGGGTGGGAACTTATATCAAACGAGGCTGTTGTTGCTGCCTTTTCGGGACTGTCCGCATTTCACTCCCAACGTTCGTTCGACTTCAGTCTGCCTCCATTCACTTGGGCCCATAACACCCGATTCGTGATCATAGTCGACTGAGGAAGAGCTCCGGAGTCTGGACTTCGAAGTGCCGGCGGAAGCCAGGCTTTTGGCAGGATTGTTCGCCTGCGCGGTAGCGCTGAAATACGCCAAACCATCTCATTTTTCGGCCGAATCAATGAGCGTAGGAATTGTGAAGAGATAGGGCAACCCTAGTTATCAGATAATCAATTATCCAGTCGCTAATACATATTCGCTTCCGAGCAATGGGCATTGCTCGCTGAAATTTGAAATCCCAACCTGCTCGTTCACTCTCATCCATCATGAAGCAGACACAAAAGCACGAAAGCCCTTGAAAGCCAAAGAGGAAGCCCAAAGCTAGTCTATCACGATCACATGGTTTTGGCAGGGGCGAGAATCATATGCCTGGCAGTGCCTCCTGCATCATATCATGACTGGTCAACATAAAATCACATCTCTCTTCTCTTTCTCTACAGAACACTCCCCTCGTCGACTCTACCTCTTACAAAATGTCTGATATCAAGGCTGCTGGCTTCAAGGTTTGTTCGTTCTGCAAAGCGAGATTTCGTAAACGACGAATGGATCTGACGACCCATACAGTCGTCCGAGCTCATCGCTGGACTCGACGCCGTCTTCAAAAAGTACAGCGACGCAGAGAAGCAGGAGCAGATTAAGAAGGTACGTTTGCCCGCGCTCTCTCTCCCTTCATACCGCAACCTAACCTGTCAACTTTTCGCTCTTTCCACTTGCAAACCCGACCCGTGCAGACCAACGGAATCTTCGAACTCCAGGTCACCAACGACGCCAAGGAGACCGTGACGTGGACCATCGACGTCAAGAAGAAGGGTGAAGTCTACAAGGGCAAAGCCCAGCCCAAGGCTGATGTCACCATCATCCTCTCCGACGACACCCTCATCGACCTCGCTTCTGGCAAGGTACGTTATAAATCTTTGCGTAAATGCCAGGTTATTCTAACGAAACTCTCTCCGCACGTTCCCTTTTACATTGCATCCTATGCGTACCTGGGTCCCACCCCTCCGTCCGCTCACTGGCTAATGAATCAATCGCCGCAACGATGATGGACTATTTCAATAGACCAACGGCCAGAAAGCTTTCATGACCGGCAAACTCAAGACTCGCGGCAACATGATGCTCGCAACCAAGCTTGATGCCGTTCTCAAGGTATGCGCTCACTCATCCCTCGTCTTTGCTCCTACGGACACTAAAATATCTTTTGCACCACAGGGCGCCAAGGCCAAGCTCTAAATACACTCCTTATGTATATCTCTCCCTATCTATGTAGGAGGCAGACTTTAAAACTGTCTATTACTCCTGTTATTGCCGCATCACCCATGAAATAGACAACCTAAAATCTAAAATACCATCAAACAAATTGGGCACTTGAGAGGGGAGTGCCCACGTACGAATCTTAGCAAAGCGTAAGCGCATTCATTCATTCGTTCTACCGAAGAACGTCTACATGGGGCGGTAATATGTGTTAGAAAGTGTGCATGGGGAATGAGCGGTGTGCGTGCGTATAATAGTCGGAGAGCTGGCAGCTCATCTATGCCGCCTTCGAAGTTATGNAAAAAGAACGAAGGGCGGGACGAAAACAAGTGGGCATGTAGGCGAAAGGNAAAAAAATCCAAACCAAAGAAAAAGTAGATAATAAGAAGAGGGGTACTACCATACACTAGAATTAACTATAAAAAGATATAAAGGCGATGAAAAATACCAGAAATACCAGTCAGAGAGCAAGGGATTTAGAATACGCTACCAAACAGCCCCCTCTGCCGTCGCTGTTTAGGTTGAGGATCAGCACGTAGCGTTGACAAGCTGTTCAGCTGTTTCATGACCTGTGAGGGGCGGAGGTGAGTAAAAGAGAAAGGTTCGGCATAAACAACGAAGGAGAACGCACCTCTTCCAACTTGTCCTTACGCTCCTGCAGATCCAGATGTCTCCGTACCACAGGATTCTCGCGAGCAAAGTCGACAATTTCTTTTCTGTCCAGATCATACAACAATCTCGAGTCGATTTCTCGAGGGAACTGTATTCAAGTCAGCCCAGTCTATCATCGTGCGTAAAAAGAGAAGATTATTCTGACCTGATAGAAAAAGTGCTCCAGCAGCTCGATGTTGATGAAGAGAGAGGAAGTGTAGGCCAACTTGTCGGCGACGACGTTCAAGAACGCTTCGGGGCAGAAGGCTTCGCTCTGAGGACCGGCTTTACACCGTTTGGATTTCAAGGCGGCCAGTCGCAGTTTCAGGATGTGGAGTCGTTCGCTGTACATCATGGCAACACGAGCTATACAGAACAACGTTAGAAAAAAATCTCAATCAGCAAATGAGAGAGCCTACCATCCAAAATTTGTGCGGGTGGGTACCGATACGATTCTGGCGAATCGTCAGCCTCGAGCTCCTGCCTGAGCGGCGATATTGATGACGATGCCTCTTCGGCACCACCGCTGTTCCCGACATTTTCCAACCTCTTCGCTGCCTTCTCCTTCTCCCTCTGCTGCCGCTTCTCCTCCAGGGTCTTCACATATCCAATCAGATTCCCTAGTCTCCGACCTCCGCCCACTTTATTCTTGATTTCTCCAAGCTTCTTCTCGCAATCTGTCAACTCCTTCTCGTACATTTCCACAGCCCTTTCCCTCCCCGCTTCCCACTCCCTCGGTTCTACATCCACATCGTACTTGAACGGCTTGATGCAGTTCTCCACCTGATCACTCGTCACCCCAATCCTATCCCTCAGAATCATATGGCTGAACTCAATCAACCTCTCTGCCGCCCTCGGGTGACAATTGAATGGCTCCCCACCCGCTATCGAATCGATCAACGCCCTCAACCCATCTGCGACCATGATCGTCGAGTCCCTTCCAACGCCCGACTTTGTCAAAAGGCTCGAAGCAGCCTCCAGTTTGTGGTGCCAGTATGGTTCCAGATCCTCTGGCTTCAGCCTCGGGTCTTGACCCAACGCACCCAGCTCCGGAGCCCTCTTATCCAACCAATAAAGCTGCTCAAGGACGTCCATCACCTTGTCCTCCAGCATGCTCCTCAACTTGGCGCGGACAATGGGCCGCTTGAAATGTTCCGTGGCCTTCTGGAATCGCAACTTGAGATGGTCCATCGTCTCTGCGACGTACGATTCAGGCGAAATCCTCCGGTCGTTGTACTGGACTTTGAATTGGTACGCGGCCTCCTCCAACTCGAGCTGCACCGCGTTCGTAATGCCATGCAAAGACGAAGCCATGGACGACTCCAAAACCTCCATCAACCTCCTCCTCAACGTAGCCGTCCCAACCATCATCGCACTCTCCCCTCCTACCCCAAACGCATCCGCATGCTCCTTGAAGTATTCACTCTCACTCCTCCTCGCAACCAACGCCTTCGTTTCTCCCTTCCCAGGTGTGCCACTAGCCTTCGCGACAACACCCACATATCCAAGATGCAACGGATACCTATTCCCCGTCAAAATCCCCGCACCCTGCTCCGGACTGACCAAATCCATCTTGGTCACGACCCCAATCGTCCTCAAGCCAAGGGGATCCACCTTCCGACTCGCCCTCAACGCAGGCGAATTCGCCAAATCCACATCCGCAGCACACACCGCCAGGATAATGTTCGGTTCCCGAATATACTTCTCACACAACCCCGCGATCTGCTCTTTCAGGGTCTCCGGTTGGTCCAAACTCGAGATCTGGACGTAACCTGGGAGGTCGATGAGTGTGAGGTCAGGCACGTTGGGGGAGTAGATGCGGAGGTCAATGGGGTCGTTGGAGACGGCTTCATTGGACGGGACGGCAAGGTTGAGGTCGGTGAGGGTGCGTTGGATGTCAGAAAAGTTGGTGAGCTTCCCAATTCCGAGTCCCGGGAATTCGCCGTATTCGACGGGAGCGGGTTGGCCTGGTTTCGCGGGTGTATGGATGAGGGTGAGTTCGATGGGCCGGCGGGTTACCATGTTGTTTCCCCTACGGGTAACAATGATTGAGTCGCTTATTCGGAGAGAGAGAAACTTCGAAATAAACGTACTTTGGCAAAAACTCGTGTCCGACAATAGCTTCGAGCACCGAGCTCTTCCCCGAACTCTGACTCCCAATGACAACGATGCTAGGCAACTTGAGCGCGTCGCTCTGGTCGATGCTAATAAGCATACTCCGAATCTCAATGAGCTTCTTCGTCAGATGCATCAAGCCATTATCGATGATTGTCTGGTCCTTCCCATCGTGAGGCGAAGACATGGTCGCGGCAACGAGAGCAGCGATAGCCGCAGCGTCTTCCTTCGGCGACCTATTGTTGTTAGGCTCTCCTCCTCCCCCATTCCCGTTCTTGCCGCCGCCGCTACCCTCCTCGTTCTGCATAGACGAGAACAGGTCTTTCAGGAACTGAGGCGTGTCGACAGCAGGCAACTCCGGGAGCTTGAGTTCGGCGAGTTTGGACGTGATAGTCGAGACCCCATCCGAAGCAGTCGAGAAGATGCCTTGAGCAGTACTCCGAGCGGTGTTCACCCACTCGTCCGTTTGTCTTCGAACCTCTACAAGCATGTAGCATAAGCATCACAATAATAGCTTGGTGAGCAGGCCTTTGACTCACCGTCAAACTTGTAATTCGCGTAGCCAAGCCCTCCAGCACCAACGGTAGCTCCAGCAATAGGCAACCTAAACATCCTAATAACCATCTTCGGTATAGTGCTGTACGAGATGGCTCTTGAATGCACCACATTTCGCAACGCCGAGGCTGGCACAGTCGAGTAGCGTCTCCTCAGCGATCCGGATGCCAGAAACGTCGTGAACTGCCTGTGCACGGGTTTCGACGATGACGATGGCTGCTGGCGGGCAGCTTGCAGGCCATAGGTGACAATTTTAGGGGAGACCTTGCGCTTCGCCACGGTCAGCATGGCTGCTTCTGCTGCTTTCGAGGAGGACGAGGACTGGGGTGGTGGTGAAGGGAGGTTGCCGGTGAAGAAACGATTGACGTCTAGCTCTCGGCTCGGCCTGACGATGACATAAGCGGGCCGCAAAATTTGGACATTCGGCCCCTGTTCGTCCTCCCCTCCCCTCCGTTCATGGTCCCAGGTGAAGTCGTAGGCCTTCACAGTCTGCCTGTAGAGGTGAGCAGACAGGTATTTGTCTTTGCAACTTTCTGACTCGGTTTTACAGCTTCTCCATGATGTCCAGCTGCTAGCGCTATCAGAACATCTACCTTACACTTCCAAGAGGCTCCGCCAGGTGTACCGTGCTTCCTCACCCCTCTACCGCGCGAAATATATCTTTTTTCGACTTCACGATGTGCGGAACGAGTCTTACATGTTTAATCGGGCCCTCCGATACCCTTCGTGCAGTATAGAAGTGCTCGAAGCATTTCGCTTGATGGTCAAGCGGAACAGGGAAAGCTTTCCGGAAACAAATCCTCAGGAAGACGGGACCCCATTGGAGGCGGCCGCGGAGAAGGAAGAAAAGGACGCCAAGAAACGCAGCGTACACCTCTTCGATCTACCCCGCCGACTGTTCAGAAACCTTGAAAACCGACCAAGATGGACGGATAACGACGCTCCCCTTCCCTACTTGCGACACATCTTCGACACCTTCAAAGGTGATGATGACGAGCCACGACCCGACGCCAATGCCAATCAAGGCTACGCCCTCACCAAAGCTGTACACATCCGATTCATCCCACTCGTCCGGTTCCTCCTCGACCACGGTGCATCGCCAGAGCCGAAAGACTGCCTCGCCATCATCGTCGCCATCCGGCAGAAAAACCTCCCCCTTGTCAAGATGCTCATCGAGCGACAAGAATCGCCCTCGGGACCATCCTCGTCCAAGAAGCGAAGACGGCTAGAGGACAGAGTGAAGCCGGACGTAAAGATGCTCAAAGAGGCTGTCCGGTGCAAAGCGAGAGATATCACAGAATATCTGTACCACGAAAAGGGCGTAGTGCCCGACATGACGACGCTGCAAATGATGATGTAGATAGCAATGAAATCCAAGTCATATCCAATCATTAGAACGCTCGGCCGGCCGCTGACTAATTGGATGCACCGGACTGACTGGGATATTTGATAACAGCCTGCAGCCCCCATCGATTCCTTCACTTTCCTACTTCTTTCCGCTCCTTTAACATCCTTCCTCGTCGCTGGACGCAGCGCCAAAAAAGCCTCTAGAGTCCACCAAACGACACAGCGAGCACCCAGCCTTCTAGTCCAAAATGCCAAAGGTGCGCCCATATGCATTGACCCTTGGCCCTAAACTCACTCAACTGCAATCAGAACAAGGGAAAGGTGTGCACTACCTCCCGCTCCAGAGAAAACCACGATGCTAATGGCCATCTAGGGTGGTAAAAACAGGAGACGTGGAAAGAACGAAAACGACGACGACAAGCGTGAGCTCGTTTTCCGAGAAGACGGCCAAGAATACGCGCAGGTCACGAAAATGCTGGGCAACGGCCGTCTCGAAGCCCTGTGCTTCGATGGCGAGAAGCGGTTAGCCCACATCAGAGGAAAGATGAGGAAGAAGGTGCGTTATTGCTCTTCACCACCATCCATTTCACTTGCTAACATATGACCTTATTGTGTTCGACGATGTGCAGGTCTGGATCAACCAGGGCGACATCGTCCTGCTCTCCTTGCGAGACTTCCAAGACGACAAAGCAGACGTTATCGTCAAATACACAGCCGACGAAGCGCGTAATCGTACGTAGCTTTCTTCACCTCGTTTACGCCACTCTCCATCTCCGACGACCATCCCATCTTTTTGATTGTTGCTGAATGGATTCAAAACTGACTCGAAATCACACCTACAGTCAAAGCCTACGGCGAACTCCCCGAAAACGCCAAAATCAACGAAACCGACACCTTCGGTGAAGAAGACGGCGAATGCACGTTCGAATTCGGTGACGACGATGGCGAGGTCGACATTGACGATATCTAAATCATTCCATCGAATGCAATTGTATTATACATGCATCCTACACCTCGGAGGGATTTCTCGAATCTGGGTTCGATTCTTCAATCAATCGTCGACATTCTTGCGCCCTTCGAAGGTTTCTTTGATTACCTGGTAGAACTATTCATCCATGATGGCCCTGGCATGACTTGTACGAACCCCACTGTACGACGAGCACCATTGCTTTCTGTGTCCATTTTCTCTTTTTGTTTTCTCTTCTGTTTATTTGTGCTTTTACTTTCTCAGCTTTCTGTTGTAGCACTATCCATTAATTGCATTCCTCCTTAAAACAGCACCAGTCCGACTCGCCCGAGCAGACGTTTTTTTTTCCATTACACTCGCTTTGACTCAGAGCCGTTCCGGGTCCGAGTCCGTATAGGATCTAGATCATGGAAGATTACCATTATCCATTAAGCGAAGCGCTAAAGGCCTCTGATGACTATTCACCAACACTATTCCTGCATAGCATCCGCCTCCCCGTGTTGCCCCTGCCCCTGCCGCCCACGACCAGTCATAGGAACAAGCTGCCCCGTCGGACTAACAGTCATCCCCTGCGCAGCCCACGCCGCCACCACCCTCGCTCTATACTGCGGATCCTCGCGATGCCACTTAGTATGCAAAACCTTTGCGAGCTCTTCATACCTTAGAGTCTGCGCGCTCCTCGCAGTGGATGTTTCGAGTGCTGTGTTGAGCAGTTCGAGGATGTTGTTATTGATGGGGTCGATGCTGAGTGCCTGTTTGAGTTTCCAATAAAATTCGTCCAATGAGTCATGTATGCAAGAAACCAAAATAAAAATTACCACACACCTCATGATATTTCACAATTGCCTTGTCCAGGTCATTCAACATATGATACACCATCCCAAGGAATCCAAGCGCAATCGAATGCCTTGAATCATATTCGAGGACTTTGTGATAGACTTTAACAGCCTCATCTAGTTTTCTGCGTTTCGATTATTAATAAGAGAAGGTGACGAGAATGGGATGAAAAACTGCACACCTAAGCTTCCTGAAACACGTCCCAAGATTCATATACGTGATAGCCCACGTCTGCTGCGAACTCTGCGTAACCTGCGCACGGTCAATCGCTTCCTGGAAGAAGTCTGCCGCTTTTTCGTAACTGTACCACACAAAATGGGGAGAGCGGGCATCGTCAGATACTCGACGAAACCAGGGGAAAGAAAGATCGTAAAACACATACTCTCCGTGATTAAATGCCATAACCCCCCTCTCATTACACAGCAACGGGTCGTTCTCACACAACGCAGCAGCAGCATGTAAAGCTTCGTCCGCAAGCCGGAAATTTGAAAGCATAATTTGCTCCATGCCGATAAACAACAGTGGGAGGTGCGATCTAGATAATCGAAATCAAACTGTTAGATGAATGCCATCGTACTGAAACACCACTCACCCTACGAAAATCCGCGCACAGGTCGAGTAAGCCGTAACAGCATGATCATGCTCCGCTTCCATAGCAAACGTATGCCCAAACGCAGCCCATGCAGGTGCAAACCGCGGGTCCATGAGCGTCGTCTTGCTATTTTCCGAAAATGAAAACAACACGTTAGACTCCATTTGTTCGAAGAAGTGAGACATTTACCTCAAATACGACCTCGCTTGCCCCCACTTCCCATTACACAAGTACCACACACCCACAGCATACCAACTAAGCGCGTTCTCCGGCTCCCGATCCACCATCTCATGCGCCATAAGGAACAACTTGGAATGTAAATGGTTGAGATGATACATACACGCGATGTGCAGTGGTATCGTAGGCACATGCAGGGCAGTCAAACCCATAATCCTATCATAACGTTAGTCACGCATATCACGATACAAGGAAGTGAAGGAGCAGTGGAATCTTTGAGGGACCAGGGATAAAGCGAAAAACGCACCTGGCAGTAACAGCATAACATTCAGCCCATCTGAAATCCGTGTACAACGCATCTGCAAAACTGAACAGTACATCAGGGTTATCACCCAACCCATAGTCGTCCACCAGCCTGCTTCTCGTAAGAGCATGCTCGACTTGGTGCTTGTCTTTACGCAGGCGTGAAGTGTATATGAGTTGCACGAACTCGGCGTCATCTGGTGTCTGAGTCTGATATGACAGGCCTTGGATGAATTCCCACTCTAGTTCACGATTATAAGAGTTCAGTGCGAATCAGTGTTGGTGAACGGAAACCTGGCTGACCTTCGTCAGGAGAAAGCATTTCCGCATTTACCAACTGCGAAAACGCGTCAGCGCATTTGACGTCCAGAGCAAGTGCCTCCATGAAGCATGTTTTCGCCTGGTCGGCGCGGTTCAGTTTTAGCATCAGCAAGCCTCTCAAGTAGCACATCGATGCTTCAATCTGTCGATCATCACAAGGGGTTAACAAATCTTCTAGACACGTAGAAACGCGACAATTCCACTGACCTTGATGCCGCCGTCCATATTCGCGACGGCCGGGCCACTCTTCGCTGGAACATACGTCAGTAGAATTGAGATTTTTGGTTGTAGAAACGCCTACTAACCAGACCCACGGAACGGGTTAGCCTCTCCAATCAGCTCCATAGCTTCAGTCCATTTACCCGACCTAACCTGCAATTCGCGTTTAACAATCAACTACCCAGAATATGAGCTGCCACTCACCATGCACTGGGCAGCAAGGTACCGACATGCCAAACTCATATCCACAAGCCGAGACGTCTGGTCAAGCAAGGTTTCTGGCACATCGACCAAACCCGCCGCACCAACAGGCAACCTACTCGGCATCGCCAAAGGATTTATCGACATCGACTCTCTTGATTTGCCTTTGTCAAAGGGTGTTGGAGAGAAAAGTTGCGTGCTACTCCCGTTCGGCCCTGCACCTCCACTGTTGCTTGTGGTGGCGGTGTTCGCATTAGAGAGAGGAGGAGCGGAATTCGTAGGAGATTTGTTTGGAGGGGCCAAGGGGAAGGGCCGCGTTAGGAGACGATGAGCTCGCGCGTACTGGTGTGTCATGAAGTAGGTTTGGGCAAGCCAGAAGGCATCGTTTGGGTCATCTAGTGCACAAAACACGAAATCAGTCGACTATTGTGCAGAAGGCGCAAAGGAAAAGAAAGAGCAAGCACTCACTCGTCCAACTCAAAATCTTGTCCCCCCAAAACGCAGCGGTCTCGTAAAGATGCTGCATCAAAGCATCATGTCTCCAAAGCCTCATCCTGTCCACCATACCCCACTCATAGCTATCATACTCATCATCCGCATCGTCCTCCGAGTCTTGAAATACGTCCGTCGTATCGTTCGCAAGAGGGTGTGGCTGCCGACCGCCACCAGCTGGTTTCGTGCTCGTTTTACTCGGCGACTGCTTGGACTTTCGTTTAGGCTGGGGAGACGCGCGAGCAGGCGAAGAAGCCAATATCGAGCGATTAGGATCCAGAGCCATGGGTATGCGCTGGGTGAACGCGCTGGTGTTGGCATCGTAGTACGAGTCCATAATCTGGGACGGGTTGAACGAGAACGTGGACCCTATGGAACCTCGAGGCCTCGACGCCGATGGCGACGGCAACGAGGGTATTGGAGGCAGCGAGAAATGGTTGGAGGGTGGGGGTGTTGAGGTCATGGTGGTCGATGGTGGGTGAAAGCAAGACGCGTCGATTCGAACAGACGCGCCGCGACATATGATCAAATCACAAATCAATTATCTACTCGTATTTTACGCATTGTATCTCGACGATAGGAAATACCATGGGCGTCCCACCCTTCCACTGCTGAAAAGCTGGAGGGGTATCCGTATCCATATCCACGGCATCTGCCTGTCCAAGCTGGGTTGGGCCTCCAAAACGCAGGTGGCGGCCGCTCTCGTTCTGCCTTCCGTCGTCTTCGCGACTTGGACTTGGGTCGCTCTTCGCTGGTGCTCACGACAGGACAGCACTTCACTTTTGAACCATCTCCCCCAGTAGGTAATGGTCCATCGACTTTGTATGGGTAATCCGAAATCGGTTTCGATGATGTTGGGACAGAGGGTCGAGTGTGCCGGGGCGGCTGAAGTGTTGAAACAATCATGACTTGCGGAGGTGGTGAACAAAATCCCTGGACATGGTGTTCAGAAGGGCCCTTTGCATAAGACTATTCCATATTGTCAGCTTCGGTTTTTGGAGGAAAAGATACCAGCACAGACCTGGAGATGCTGCTGGGATGCACGAATGACCCAATCCGCATCGACAGCGATTTCCTGAGCCTTTCTGGCTCTCTCTGCTGCCTCTTCTTCATCATCCTCGGGCTCTATCTCTTTACACCTATGAAAATATGAACGTTGAGGACATTATAAGCGCAGTAGAGTCGCACAAATTCGGTCGAGGTGGTGGAGGTTCTAGGGATATCGGTACGGGGGAATGTTTCGACGAGACGAGGCGAAATACTGAGGACCCTCAGTTACTGGGATGATTCATGAGAGAAGGACACATACACAATGGCTCTTTTTGCACATTTTCGCCTTCCACCTCTACCTTTCTCCGTTTCTTGGGTCTCAAGTCGTATTCCAATGAATTTGCCAATAGGTTGTTGAGCAGCTGCTCCGCCTCTATCGAATGGGCTGTCGGTTCATCGTCGTCATTGCTATACAGCTCTGCCCTCGACACCGTCTTCTCCTCCCTATGCAGCAAATGAGGATTTTGAGAGCGAGGTGCAGAGGCCATTCGCGATTGATTCAAGGCAAGAGACGCGATGTTGTGGTCTGCTTGGCATCAAAAATCCTTTTCTCAAAACTTTTGATTTCCTCGCTCTCACCGTCCCTACTCCTCCCTTCACCATGGCTAGAATCACGGCCGTAAAGGCTTCATCGTCGGGCGAACCCAAGAGGCCCTCTGCGACGGAGAGGTCTGCACCCGTATCCTCCAAATCGACCTCTACTACCAAGTCTGCAAAGCGCAAGAAGGACTCGCAAGAAGATGCTGCAGAGACGTCGAAAACTGAAGAACCAGCCGTAGATCAACCTTCACCCAAAAAATCGAAGACCACATCCTCTGATAAGAAGAAGGCTTCAGAAACCCCCAAGGCTCCTCCTGCGAAACAACCCAGAGCTTCCGCCCCCACCAAACCGGCATCGAAACCACCCGCCGAGAAGAAACCCATTGAAAAGAAAAAGCCTGAACCAAAACCCAAAGTATCCAAAACCAAGTCGAAGCAACCATCTCCAAGACCTATGCTTTCGTCGGACGAAGAGGAATCCGAGTTCGAGGCAGAAGAGGAAGAGTCGGATGTCGATTCAGAGGAGGAGGCAGAGGAGGAGGAAACGAAGGTCCAGGAGGTGAAAAAGTCGAAGAAAATCGAGGGGGCGAACACCAAGGCGAAAACCTCCAAACCTCAAGAAAAGAAAAAGGTCGAAGAAGATAGTGAATCCGAAGCCGGAGAGGAGGAGGACGATGAAGAGGTTCATCTCCACGGTTTCTCGACAGACGAAGACTCCTCCGACGAGGATAGCGATATGGATGCTGAACCAAGCGCATTCGATGTTGCAAAGTTGCCTACCATCGCAAAGGACGACGCGACTGTGAAGAAGAAATTGGAAAAGGCTAAACGCAAGCCGGTATGCATTCATATCATCGTTCTTGATCTTGTGCTACTCTAATTTTTGCACCTACGTTACTGTAGACGGGAAACCGCGGTGTCCTCTTCCTAGGCCGCATCCCTCACGGTTTCTACGAGGACCAGATGCGTGCCTACTTTTCGCAATTTGGCGATGTCACTCGTCTTCGCCTGTCCAGGAACAAGAAGGTGAGCCGTCTGTCGCATCATTTTGCCAACATATTCTCAATGGCTTCTACGTATGTGTAGACTGGCAAATCAAAACACTACGGATTTATCGAGTTCGACTCTGAATCCGTCGCCAAAATCGTTGCTGAGACTATGGACAACTACCTTATGAACGGCCACATCATGCAATGTAAACTGATACCCAAGGACAAAGTTCATCCTCAGCTGTGGGTCGGAGCTAACAGGAAATGGAGGACGGTTCCTCCAGACCAGTTGACTCGAGCGAGACACAACAAGGTCAGTTAGTCGTTCGTGTATTTTGTCATTCCTTGTATTCATGGCTCCTCGTACCACAGAAACGAGACGAGACTGAGCAATACGCTGCTGCAAGACGTCTCGTCAAGCGACAGAATCAGCGTAAACGCAAGCTCGAGGAATTGGGGATCAATTACAACCTTGATTCTGTTGGTTATGTACGTTCTTTCCTTCATCCGAAAATAGACGGTGTTCCTAACTCTCCGCGCAGAAAAAGCCAAAGGCCGTAGAAGCTAACTAGTTTATTCCTATCACGCACACAAATTCTACTGCTTTTTCTGCGATGCTTTGTCTAAGCGAGCGAGTCCAGCAAGGAATTCTACGCCAGCTTTTGCTCCATCTACCACCTTAACATCGCCTAACTTAGCATCCCGCACGGCTCCTTTCACCAACTCTTCCATTCCCGCCATACCTGTTACAATTGAACACGCATAAAAATCAACTTCTTGACAGACATCAAAAAAAAGACATGTACAATAGCCCACTTACCAGCACATCCAAGAAGAATGACATCCGCACCCTTCTCACCCACCATCTTCACACTGGTCTCTTTGATCTTCCTCTCCACCGTCTCCTTATCCCCTTCTCTGAGCTCCACGACACCGACACCAGTCGTCAACAACCCGGCAAACCTATCCGAGGTCGCACCCAAAAAGTTTTTGACGTCTTTATGGTAGATGTACCCGTATCCCGTTCCGGTTGTAATTATACCAAACCGGTGTCCGACGAAGAGAGCATGTACGATTGAGGATTCGAGTATCCCAACGACCGGTTTTTTGGTGTGTTCTCGAAGTGCATGTGTCAGTGGGTGGTCGGAGACTAAGCCAGCCCATTAACATTCTATCAATCATTCATCATCGTAATCGAAAGTGTTCCATATCCTTTTTTTACACGCGCAAAGAACATCGTATCGTGTGTCCTTGAAGCTTGAGAAAGCGTGCACGGATGGAATGGAAATTCGGAAAGAAGACTCGGACGTACAACAACACACCAAGAACCCATCATACACGTCCAAAAGCTTCTTCTCATAGATAATATCCTTCGCACATGCTTGAGCACTCTGAATTCCCGTAGAAATATCGCTGATGGCAGGAGATGCCCCGAGCTCCGCGGGAGCGGTGTAGAACGTGAGATGTGTTCCTGGCGGGGTGAGGGGTATGAGAGCGTCTCTGAGGCCTTGGGTCATGGACTGGGTCGTATTGGGGTTGATGATTAGCAGCTTTGCTTGCTCCTGGTCTGCCATTTTGCTTTTGGTTCAGGTGAAAATGAGTGGAAGAGAGAGAAAGCGATATATCTTATCGCGTTTGCCCCTAGTGCAGGTGTCGGATAGGACTCGGGCCGGCAGGCATATTGACTCTGAGTGCCAGCCTCAGCCTGACACTTTCTGTTTTCCTCCTTTTCCACCATGAACTCAGTCTGCTTCGCGTTCTGAGACGTCCTCTACACATGGCTCGTTCGATAGATAATTCTCAAGCAACGAACTTGGTTCTATGATATCAGATGCATGGGGATCCAGACGGTGTGTCTTTTCACGATTTCATCTGCATCCAGTTCATTACGGGGTGGTGTTGATCCTCGATATTCCCGCATCTTGTGTACCACCAATTTCCAGGTCTGATGGGCCCATCTTCCATCATGGCATCGAAGCAGAAGCTCAAGAGTCTCAGAATACCTAAATTGGAATCCATCTATCTCCCATCCTGACAGACAACTTTCTGATCATGATATTCCACCACGACCCAGGTGAAAGGCTTCTCGACAGTCAACCACTCCGGAATAACGGAAGTTATTCTCGCTTACGCTGCCGGCGGCACTGCGTACAACAGTCGACAGCAGTCGACGTTCAACTCGAGGCCTGTCTGTCGTCTCAACTGCCACATTCACACTGTTTGACCCTTGCTTCCACCGGCCACGAAGAATATCGACTGACACCATATCTACCTTGTGTAGCACATTGTGCACCGGGAATTCGACTAGCGTGGTAAGCATCCACGCCCGAGTCAAGTACTAAGGCTCCGACTCGCACGAAGCAAATGAACTTGTCAAGTCAATCGGGTCTGCTCTTCTCTGGAGCCCGACCACAATGCCTCTCTGATTCAGCCACATGCACCTACTTGCACCTTCTGAATGATAATCTGCTACTGCATGAAACTCTCAGTTGGCGTTCGATGATAGAACTTGGCGGGCACTCAGCGGTCTTCAGGGTCGAGGACACAGATTGTGGTCAATCAATCAGGCCTGTTCTTCTGCGACGACTCACCACAGTGTCTCTGTGATATTAAACGTCTACAGCCCCATGCATATCCTAGAGCTTACCAGATCGATCATCTGGCATGTAACTGGCCTCTACGGAAAGCTGGTACCCAGCGCTCCTCAGGACTGGGGAACAAGGTTTGTTCAGCGGCATCGCATTTGCATAGCAGGGAGTTCAAAGTTCTCTTCCTACTATATTCGATCATGCACTGGTATTTCTCGATGCATAGGTTCCTGCTTCTTTATCATGGAACGTTGTTCAGTGATGTTATCCATTGGTAACTCACCGTCGAACATCATGTTAAGGCGAATCCTGTAAGATGGAGTCTTGTTTTTCGTTGTCAATGTCTTGGGAGACTCACTGCAGCCTTGTTGTTTCAAGTCTATGTATAGTCCGAAGCTAGCGGGACTTTGTTCAACTTACCACGCTTACGGTACAACCTGATACTACAGCCTTGACGTGAGTAATTCCTGCATCCCTCCATCACCGGTGGTACCTTGAGGTCCTGAGCCCTGACGTTGCTTTTTCCTGATAGCGACGAATGCACTGTGTCGTGCGATGATTTCATCTGCGCCTTGGCACTGTGTAAGTAAGGGTGCCCTCGGGGGACTTCACCGAACGCCACCATCTTACACCCCCTAGAGATAAGGTAATTATGGAGCGCGAGCGTCCGTCTTGAATTATGGTCCGTACCCTCTTTATTCCCATCGCATATCACCCCTGATACTTCCGATTTACTCAGCTGTAGCCTATCATACCTCATAGATGTAAAATCTTTTCGTTTCTTGCCCGCCCAAGAAGAACCGTGCGGCAGGGGTCATTCACCTCTGACCTAGTACACCAGCGTCTATTGCATCGCAACGCTAGAGCATTGAATTTTTTCCAAATCAGCTTCACACCATCGCCGTGCAGAAGACGCTGATCTTTAACAACTTAGGAGAGAGTTGTATCCCGAATAATGGGGAATGGAGATCTTGACGACGGGTATAAGCTTGTCGCTCCAACTTTTGGCTTAATGCTCAGCGAAGCTGTTCACCAGATTATCATCTCTCCCCTTATGCTCGACATTTCCTCCTCGACCTATCTTCCTCAGCGCTATTTATGACTGCGATCTCTGGGAATGATTTCCCTGGCAGGAATGGGGCGGTGCCGCCCTACTTCTCCCGTCAGCATCAGTTGACTTTGCTGATCTCATAGGAGGACAATGCAGAACAAACCTAGTGATCTTCGTAAACTTCTCTGGATAATTGCGAGGATCTATGGAAACATAATTTCTACGTGGACAAAGATTCACCGCCCTGACGACCGCGCAGGAACGGTATCCTATCGCGACCACCCTGAGGACCGACATGGGCGCGACGAGACCCACTCTTCCCATCTCAGTTTCTTTCCGTAAATCTGCGTTTCCCCCACACGACGGGGACCCTTACGTATGCGGGCATGACGCCGATCTGAAGAAACTTGTCATTTTCCCTGACCTTTCACGATCACAGGCAGTGCGTCCGCGTTTTCCGTTCATTATCCGACCACGGATGTAATCAGATCTTCTAGCCGCACACTAGACGCCAGACGGCGAGGAAGCTGGGCCGCAGCTCAGCCTTGTCGTATATGTATATCTACATCAACTGCACCGTCCATACATGATTCCGATGAAGACCCGGTTTGGTGACTACGAGAAGGTTCAGATGGTGCACAAGCATCCGTACTACTGCCGTAGTAGTATGAATCCGTAAAAGAAGACGTGATCTCCCCGGTGGACTCGGCCTCTAATGGGCGTGTTTGGGCAAAAGGAGGTAAAAGGGTGCACAGGGCCCCAGGGTGAGCAAGATTGGGAAAAGACTGATGAAACAGGCATCCTGGCATCTGATGTCAGATGTAGAATGCGTCACCCAATCACTGAATCAGGCCGATTCTGCCACCAGCGGCCTCTGTTGTGTGCGCACGCACATTCCCCCGTGGAAGCCATCTCGTACAATATAAAACTATGGATGGTGTAACGTGCCCGAGGGAAAAAGAACGCCTCCCTCGTCCCTTCACCATTCCCCCTCCAACGCCACTCGATCTGGTGGCCTCACCACCACCACCATCGTTTGACTATCCCTTCTCGCCGAAGCTCTGGCGGTTGTAGATGCCTCCATGGATAGCGATGATATCTCAGACATTTTGGAGGGATACAATGCGTGCGTACCTTTCTAGTACACTCATGTATGCTTTCGTGTATAACGAGCGTTTACCCAGAGCATTCGCCCACAAATACGTCGTTGTTGTGGCCTCGGGTACGTCACTACTCAGTTGATTCTATTGCGACTTTGTGCTCATCAATATCTTTTAGCGATCCTATACTTTGAATACTGCTTGACTTTCTCGCGCGAAGTTGATTGGGTCTGGTACTCGAAACCACGGATAACATGGACGCATGTCCTCTTCTACCTCAATCGATACCTTCCGCTTTTCGGCCATTTTGTATTCTTGTTGCAGGTGCTATGGATCTCGCAGGATCATCCTAATAAATTCCGAGTGCGTTTCCCTACCGTCCTCTGTTTGAACACATCGTTGACATGCTACATCCTCTTTGTGCTGTCATTCTGGTACTTAGGTGTGAGTACTGAGCACATCGCGTATTGACAGTCATTGGTCGTCGTATTCATCCCTTGGTCAGATGCATTGCACTTCGATCTTTCCACCAGTACTTCAGTGTTTTGGTTCAGACTATCGTTGGAAGTAAGTCGCCATCCTAACCCTTTTACGTTCGTGTTAATCGACCCTCTTGCAAGTATTCCTCATGGTGCGCACCTACGCACTGTACAACGGAAACAAGAAAGTGCAATTCCTCCTCTTCGTCTGCGCCGCAGGAGCGTTAACTATCGGAGTAGTGAGTCTCTCTCCCCTTCCTTCCTGGGGATTGACAGCTGGGGGCTCACACTTGTGCATCGAAACTTCAGTGGAGCGTATCATCAGAGGAGAGGTCAATAGCATTGTTTAACCAGGAGGAGGATCTCGTCAAGATCCAGGGTTGCTTTCTGCCACAAAAAGCGGACAGGTGAGTCGTAATACTCCTCAAGACAGTTATTCGGGGTAGCTAACCTGCTGTGCAGTGGCCGACGTAAGCATTACACCCTCGTGCTCGCTAGTTCCTCGCATCCTCAACTATAGCATCCTATACCAGGTCTTGCGGCCGCTTGGGGAGGGCTTCTCGCGTTCGATATGCTAATCTTTCTATTAACGCTATTTAAATCGGTCTCTCAAATTCGATACGGAGGCTCGAATCTCATGCGGGTCCTCCTCGTAGACGGTGTGTACGCCATCTACCCTGCCCGCTGCTGATGGCTGACATACGTTGCCCTAATCCAGGGGCTATGTATTTTGGGTAGGCTGTTCCTCGTCACCTCCTTCAAGCACACTAGCTTAAGATGCGTGCGCTTTACTCAGGATAATGGCACTATCATGTTCTCTTTCTATCGTCAGCTATACCGTAAGTCCTCGGCATACCTCTTCATTCATTTCCCACTAACGAGCCTCACTGCTATCCACACTCCAGTGCTTTCAAGTTCGTTCTATCGTCCCGCTTTGCCGAGACCCACATCTTACTAATTGTTTCATACGTTTCGATTAACAGCGTCATCTTCGGTCCATCATCGTCACACCAGGCAACACGTAAGTCTCCTCGTGCTTTGACTATGCCCAAATCTAATCGAAGAATTGCCGCTTCCATCTTCATCTTTTTTCCTCTTCTCCCTCTTAGACTTTCATCAATAATGATGTCGAGACTCCTTCTAAACCTTCGCGACCCAACGATAACGTGTCGATATCAAACCCCAACAACAGGTCAATATGACACCGAACCGATATGGACGATATGCAGCGTGGACGAGGCGCAGCAACACGCTCAGCGGCAGCAACAGCAAGGACTTAGTCCTTGTCTTCCAGACCTCCTGAAAGACAAAGAGGCTGCTATCGATAGTAACAGTGCAGGCCCGTCGAGTCCCAAGCGGTCCAACGTTTGACCGTCGAAAAAACAAAACGAGAAGATNCAGAAAAGGAAGAAAAAAAGGTCGCCAGCGCTCGCATACCCCAACGATTTGATAGATGGTCAACATCGCATACCGTATCGGAAGCGCCCTTGTGGGCGGTAGGGCTAGGAGATTGGAACACAACTTTTTTCCTTGGCGCATTTCGGCAAAACTTTGTCAATCCCGATCGCCGAACAGCAAGGAGAGAAGGTCATCTGTTCGCGTTGCCTATTGATCCAGGTTCGATACTTATCTGGATGGTAAACGGGACTCGGATAAACCGAGCCTTGATGGCGTGCGGTAGCGGAGATTGGAAGGGAGCGCCCTGTTATGTCAATGTAGTAATAGTAGCAATTTGAAGTATACCCCATGTATTATTATGTCCTTACCGGTGTACCACGGGTCTAGAATAGATTCAGATATCCTTGAATCGCGATTCTACAAATCCTCATCACATTCATCCATGGCCAAATGTTTAGTATCCGGCTCAAAGCCTCTTCACAGACCAAACCAACAACTGAATAATCACGGTCTCCCCACTATCCTTATCCCAAAAATTCCGCCTTTCAACATCATGCAAAGTGACCTTCACCTCCACACTGCCCTTCTCGAACACCGGGCCATCCCATACCTCTAATTTCCAACTCTCTGGCGAATGGCAAAACATGAAGTAGTCTTGCTTTTCCTTTCGGAACTCTCTCTGAGTCGGTCCTTTCGTCGCCTGCCCAACATGCGAGCCAAAAATAACAGAACCCGGTTCCGGAGAAAGGAGCGAAGCCAGCTGGCGTGCGGCCTGAAGCTGCCCATCTTCTCTAAAGAGATGGAAAAATGACGAAGCGTGGATGGCTGAAACATGGCCTTGCAGCGGCGTAAGCGACGTCAGCGCCCGGAGGTCCTTCGGTTTCGAGCGCTCATGCTCAGATGGTAATTCTAACCCCAGGTAGAAAGGACTCCGGGGCTGAATCAGTTCAGGATCTAAAACGTCACCCTGAATGAAAGCTGCAGGGAACGTATCCGAGCTGGAATTGAATAGTTCGTGCCCGCAGTCCCAGAAACCTTTCTGGAGATCTGAACCGATGACGTTTTGGACTGGCCAACCATCTGCGACAGCTTTGCGCAAATCGGTACCGACTGATTGTTATCTTCTGTAAGCCTTCCTCCACCCATGGTAAAAGATAGGAGACCTACAACAGCACCCCATATCCAGAAAGATGGCCTTTTGTTTCTTCCGGATGATATTCAAAGCATCTCGATAACCAGGCAATCTGAGTATCTTTGGTCTACAGCCACAAACGTTGGTAGATCTCTAGGGAAGCTGACAAAGGAGCTAACCTAAGAAACGAAAAACTGCGTATACAAGGATACCCATAAAAGTTATACGCCTTCGCTTGAACTGTCAGCACATGTTGCTTCAGCTCCTCCTCATCTTGAATCCCAATCTGCTTTTGGAGGAACCGCAACGATTCTGGATCTTCCTTTGGTTTAATCGGATATAAGCTCTCATCGAGCGGTGGGCGGGGGTTTGCAAATACGGAGCCTGGCATTCTGAGTAAGAGGCTAAGAGATTCAAATGGCCGTGACTCGGGCACCCCACATACGTCACCGAACGATGATGAAGATGCCGGCTAATTCGGCTAACGCGGCTAACATCCCCGCACGTCTAAAAATAGTGAATTGCTGGACAAAAATGATAGTGCACGATGCTCATGATGCTCAGCGCTAAATGGAAATCGTTTTATCCTGACCAGTTCTCTCATGAGCTTGAAGACCATCCTACTCGGCAGGCTACTGCAGTAGCCTCCCCATTGGGCGGAACAATGGAAGGATCTGGGTCATTTTGAAAGAGTAACGGACTATCATTTATCAGTGAGAGCTCAATCAGAGGCAAGTAGGATACTCACACATCCTATGAGCCCCGGAGTCGAAGATATGGCCAAAGTACGTCTCGACGTGGAACGCCTTTTCCCCCACGCCCTATCCGAGTAGTCATCATCAGGAATCTCAAACAACCCTTCCTCTTCTCCGTCTCCTTCCTCTTGAGGGATACGAGCATTTCGGTAGCCCATAAACCTCCCGTAACGATCCATGTAAGGTGACTCTGTCGCTGCGTGGAGCTCCTTTTGTTCTTCACTCCAAACCATCTCTGTGACTTGATTATTTCCGGTAGACAGGTCATGAAGTGGGGCCTTTGAGCAGATATCCCACAGGCGAATTGCCTCTTCTTCAGAGTTGCGAGTAAAGATGACTGGTTGTGAAAGAGATAATGGTGAGCTATTATCAGTCGTGCAAGAATAATCCCATGCTACTCACGCGGAATACCGTCAGGATGGCACAATACGACTGCCGAGCAGTTATCTGCGTTATCCCCAGCTGCGAAGGTCAAACCAGACAGTGGCTGGCGGACGTCATAAAGCCTGGCATATCCATCACCTGGCATATCCATCACTGCAAGCGGTCGCAAAGATATTTGGATCCCCCTGACTCGAGGCAGAGGTCGAAATGGTGTTGATTCTCCCACCATGTCCGATACCTTGTAACACCCTTGGCGTTATGCTCGATATCCAGGAGCTTGCAGTAATGGTAGGATTCGTAATGATACAACCACAAGGGGTCTTTGGAGACGAGCATAGAGCCAGAGGAGAACGTAGGGTGCGGCGCAGGGTGCCAAAGAGCAATATCACAGCCTTCCTTGGTCGCGTCTGAGGATTCCGAAATATTGATGACAAAGTGCGGCAAGGTCCCGACTGAGAGTTCGACAGTGTCTGGGCTGTACAACCAGCAGTTTCCGATCTCTCCATCCATTCGACCCCCGATGAACCGGCCATCAGAAGTCCCTGAATCGTCCATAGTGTGTGTGTAGGAAGGCTGCCAATATTCCAGACACCAATCTTGCCCTTCCCAGCCCTGGCCACTCGTCCGTTGGGAAGCATGCCAATAGCGCCGTTCAACCCAAAGGACTTGAGGGTGTGCATCGGGACCAAACTAGCTTGAGGGGCTCCGTACTTGCGTCCCACCACAAGTAAGACTTGATTTGATGCTTGTCGCCAACGAACACGAGGCTCCTCTGATCATCGACGGCACTATGATACGCAAGTTCCGTCAGTCCGAGAGCCTTTCCCCTGACTCTCAGAGTCCCTGGATCACGATCCTCCGCCTCCGTTTGGCCAGAGAAGCTGTACATCAGGTAGAGGTCTCCGTCTTTGTAGCCTCCTGCGGCGAGACTCGCGACAAATCTTCCATTAGCAGAGGCCACGATCTTCATCGGCGAGCTGATATCGCCGCTGGAAACTTCTGCACGGCCCTGGTACACAGAAAGGGCATGAGAAGTCTCACTGGTGAGCGCCGTGAGGCGGAGGTTGCTTAGAAATCGAGCGCAGGTGGTGGAGAAGGAGTTTGGTCGCCAAGTATTGCTCCAGGCTGCCTTCTGTTGTGGCGGTGTTCATGACGATGGTGGGCGTTGCTCGAAAAGAGTGGATGCGTGACTGAAAAGGCAGCGAAGACGTTGTGTACGTGAGTTGGACGGAAGCATGGAAGATCAATTGTCACTTTAGGATACGACATAACCGTATAAGGCAATATATATAATTACAGCAGACAGCAAGAAAATTCGCATTCTTTCAAAAAAATAGCAACAAGTCTCACACACAACAATCCCATGGATTCGCTGCATCACCAATAATTCGGTTCGCCTATCGTAGCGTTCCCATAATCGGGAACGATGGAGGTATCCGGCTCTGTCTTGAACGAATAACGATCTGAGAGGGGCGTTGTCAGTGACCCGATCTGCTCTTTCACCAGACGGTATACAGCCCACAAAAAGAAAAGCGAAAGGGAGAACTTACAGATCCTATGTTCACCCGCATCAAAAACGTGTCCAAAGTACGTCTCCGAGTGGAACGCCTGCTGCGGCCACGCCCGTTCCTCATCGTCCCAGTCATCTTCATCATCATAGTCATCTCCATCCTCATCTGTGTCTCTCTCTTCGTCTCCTTCGTCATCATCCTCAGTCTTCTCTTTCGGAATCTTCGCCCTTCTGTATTCATGGTGATACCCAAGCCTATCAACATATCGACACTCCGTCACCGCATACAGCTCATTTCTATCATCGTTCCATGCCAGCGCAAGGACATCGTTGTTCCCGGTTGCAAGGTCATAGATGGGTGCACGAGCACGGACGTCCCACATACGAATTGCTTCTTCACGTTCGTTGCTCGTAAAGATAACTGGAAGATGCGGGGTGTCAGTAGGAATCCTATCATAATAATAATAATGAAAATAAAGAGAATGAAAGAATAAAAGAACGTACAAGGTGCCCCGTCCGGATGGCAATACACTGCATCCATACAGAAACTCCTCGACTGGTCACCGCCCTCAATCGTCATCGCTGGCAACGGCGTCCTTAAGTCATATAACCTGGCATACCCATCCCCACCCGCAGTCACGAACCTGTTAGGGTCACCTCTCGACGTCGTGATCGCATTGATGACTCCTGCGTGCCCCAAGTACCTCGTAACAATCTGACCATTTTTCTCGAGATCCAAAAGATGGCAGAATTGATGCGCCTCTTTTTCTTGGGTGGAGTCAATGGCTGCAAGGATAGAACCAAGAGCCGTCGCAGAGTGCGGAGCTGGCTCCCAAATTGCGATCTTATGTTGGGCCCAGTCTGCAGGGAGGGTGATAACGGAATGAGGCTCCGAGCCTGAAGAACGCTCGATATCCTCTGGATCGTCTCTCCAGCTATCCAGAGACTCCTCGTCCATCTCCTCTCCAATGAATCCACTGCTTCTACCCTTTCCTTTGGCTTTCTTCCCTCTCTTCCGTTTTGCACCCGCGCCACCCTCCGGATCCTGGTGCGTCGGGAGCTGGTCGATATTCCAAATCGCAATCTTCCCTTTACCCGACCTCCCAATCCGTCCGTTGGGCAAAATCCCCATGGCTCCGCTGTAAGAGAACGTGTTGAGTGTGTGCACGCCTATAATATCTTCTTGCACCTCGTTTTCCCTTTCGTCCCACCACCTATAGCTCTTCACTCGATCTCCATCGCCAACAAATACCAGCTTAGTCCTATCATCGACAACACATGCGTGCGCGATATCCGACAAGCCAAGAGTCGGGTAGCTCCCTCGGAAACGATCCTTCGACTGGTGCTCGTCATCGAAGAAGAAGTAACCAAGGTGGGGAGTTCGGTTCTTGTAGCCACCCGCCATCGGAGCCACCAGGAACTTGCCACACGAAGAGATCGACATACGACCTGCAGGTGAGCAGATCTCGTCACTTGCGACTTCCGCTCGGGCTTCATAGACAGCAAGCGCACGCGGGGTGGACTCCAATGTGAGACTCGTCGTGGCAGTCAGGGGGACGCCATCAAGAAAACGAGCGCAGAGCGAGGAAGAGGGGTGGAGATGCGAGGTGTCTTTCCAGGGTCCCTTTGGCTTGAGCGCGTCTGGCAGTTCGAAAGGTTTGCCGTCCTTGCCGGTTTTCGGCACTATTGGGAGTACGGACAACCAACAAGTCGACAGTTAGAGAGTCAAGGAGAATTATGATGCTGATGAGTATACGTACTAAAAGACTGCATAATCCTCAAAAACCCTTCAATAGCGAATGGAGCTGGATTGGAAACATCAGCCCAAGTTTGGATGGAACGGAACGCGTCAAGAAACACACACACATCGTGAGCTTCCTGTCCCGCGCAATCTCAAGCAAAGGTCGCGCGTCGGAATGCGCGAAAGAATCCATGCCATCCTCGTACAAGGAGGCTCCTCCGAAACCATTGTTCGGACCTCCATTGTATGCGAACTCTACGCCTTCATTCAGAACTGATTCGGCCTCTTTGACGACGTCTTCGAGGTCATCCGCGGATTGTTGGTGGGCTTCATCTACGACGGTGACGACCTCCTGCATGAGTTTCAGGAGAGCTTTCCGATATTCCTCGGTTTCAGCATCCTCGTCTTGTTCGTATTTCCGAGCGAGCTTCTTGAGTCGGCCCTCAAGGGTAGCGAGGCGTTCTTGGTAACTCATAGCCGGGTGTGGGGGGCCTACAGTGGTGAATGAGGAGCGAAATATGAAAGGAAAGGAACAAAGAAGGTAATATGACTAAAATCGATTTTTAAGGGAAATCAAAGGGTCAAAGGAACGACCGGACGTAACCAGGAACGGGAAGTTTGGGGTTCTCACGCCTCCCTATCTCGTCTTCAATGTTTTCGACCAAGTTCCCCCGGATCTTGCTCTTGAGCCCCAAAGTGAACCTCCCAGCTCCCAGATCACGGATACCACCAATCAAAAACCGGTTTCACCTCCCTCTCCCTGCTCAGAACTCTCCGAAATCTTCCAGTGACGAAGCCTTGCTCCCCCGACTGCTGTCCGACTTCGGGGCGGTCCGCTCAACTCTCAACTCCAAAACCAACGAATTCAAAGCCCTGAGTTACCAGTTCAAATTTCGCACTGGGCATTCCGACGAATGCACACTTTCTATATGATGATTACCAAGGAGGGTTTGGCTAGATTGGTCAAGCCGGTTGTAGGCACTCTCAGCGCTACCCAACCTCCGTTAACCATCTTCGACTGTCGCCGCCTCGAGTCGCTCTAGAATTTCTTGCGACGTCCTTTGCACGGGCGTTCTTTCAAGCTTGNTCATGGACTTTATTTGGGCGCGAATGGCCGTCGAAACGCAGCACGGACGATATTCGAGAGCACTTGCCCATACCCTTCATGCTTACAGTTTCCCTTCAATTTCGGGCCCTCCAATTCCTACGGATGTCGCTACGGAGACACACCAGCTCGTGCCTTTGCCGTCCCACACACTCTACGCTCCAGCTATCCCGATGTACTATACAAGACGGAACACTGAGGGCGATATATCTGATTACTCAGTCCATCGCCGGCTGCCAGTGATAAGCGCTAAGCGCTAATGGTGACAGATCTAGACGGCATTATCTCCTGCATGCCACAAAAACCAGACTGCGCAGAGGACAAGAATACCGGACTGCGTATAACACCTATTTACGGTCGACACGTCAAGAGCGCTGCCAAAGGGAGAGCAAGGATGCCATCAGTGTCCAATGGGGCAGGATTACTAGCTCACGAAAAGCATGCCTACCTTGCGCCGTCTCCCGCCAAACGATAAGAGCAAGGGTGCCAACCCTTGTACGGTTCGAAATAGGAATAAAATGAAAGAAGTAAAAGGCAGAAGGCAAAGGAACTGAGGAAAATGGGAGAGAAGCGAGAGAATGGGCACAGCTTTAATAGGTCGCCAATGTGGCTGACGGTGAGCATGCAAAGAGGTGAAAACCGTGCCCGTTATAGACCGAGGCGAGGTAAAGGGTCAGCCACCCTCGCCAGATCTCAGACCGGAAGGCGCCGAGCCCCCTATCAGCGTCGTCGTTCTTTTTGTATGTCCATGCTTCGACAACTGGAATTATAAAAGGAGCTCTCGGATCCCCTTGATGAAAGCGCTGTCAATGCGCACAACATTGAAAGACACAACCTCTGTAAAATTCATTAATCTTACTGGGAAAAGCTAAAAACTCTGACCATAATCTATTTCCTTCAAGGGGGGTAAGCATTACGGTATTTATCTGGTTTTAGGACAGGAAGCGTTCAAGCTCAAGTGGACTGAATACATAATTCTGAATAGGGCCTGATCGAGTTTCCCACGGGTGATGTCTTCCTTGGTCTTTCCAACGTTTTTCTTTCCAGGACTGGCTGTTGTTTTCGTCTGCTCAGAAGTCCAGGCTCATTCTTTCCTCGGTATCAGGTAACTCAGTAATATCAGCTCAAGAGAAGCAATCTGCTCATGCGGAAGGCCAGTGACTCGCTGGCAGGAGCGTAATTACTGCCAGTGTTCACATTGCGCTCAAGTTGAACGCTTTTCTCGGAGTGTCGAATCAGTCTCTGGTAGCTTTCCTAATCGCCTTGCTCGCCCAAAACGTTCCCGTATGTCTTGGTCACTGGTGCTTGCATCGAAGACCCTGTCAGGTTCGATGGGGAACCGAGAATAATAGTCTTCCCGTGCGGTATCTTAATGCTGGCAGCACTGTTTTAGGCACAGCCTCTACTCCACACCGTTATTCAGCGTCTATGACAGAGCCCTAGTTTCATCTGCAGCCTCATTCTCGGAATCTCTGGTCAAAACGTACTTCTGGGTCAAGCTATGTACCCCAAATTAATAGTCGTCACTATCGATCGATCCATACATACAGATAAATCGCAGCGATCAGAAGGTGCGTAGGAACCGTAAGAGGTAATGCATGTCCTTCCGCTCGAACACCTCGCCTCGTTTCGTACTCCGGCCTTCACATCCGGTAAATTTGTCTACAAAGAAGGAATGCTAAAAGCGCAATATGGTCGTGCACGAGTCCTTGGAACAATTAGTCGAAATATGGATGGCTGGCGGAATGACTGACGCTCTCGAGATAACACCACACGTGTACTGGGCACGGTGGACCTTCGTCAGCCTGGAAGGGTGCTCTCAGGACGGGGGCTCATAGAGGCTCTTAAAAGCGAGACGCTGGCTTCCCGGATCGGGATTTCCGACGTTACTTTCGCTCGCCCTCGATGGTGATTACTACTGAAGCCCAACGATGCGATTCCAGTTCACCTTCGCAATCTCCCCCAACGTCGGCGTCGGCGACGCTCATGTAAGTTCTTTTCAGTGCATCCTGCTGCGATGCGTCATTGTACTCACCCAACCCCCTTCCCGTGACTTTGACCTCCAGAAACTCGCCGGAATCGACGCCATCGACGAGTGACTACGCCGCCTCCTCCTCCTCCTCCTCATCCTCATCATCATCTACTGCCTTCTCAGGCCGACGACTTCAGCGTGAACCTGATGAAGCCGTCGTTGCGTTCGTTATCATATTACGCTTGTTTAGCCGTCGGCTCTGACCCTGGCTGGATTTTAGTGTGATGGGTGCTACCGGAAGTGGAAAGACAACGGTAAAAGCTATCACCACTTCACAGTCCCTGTCACACATTGACTTACAGCTCCAATGCGTTCAGTTCATCAATACCGTCAGCGGTTCTCAATTTGAAACAAGCGACGGCCTTTACTCTTGCACGAGTTCAATTCAGTCCACTGTGTTTATGCTCGATGGTCGGATGGTCACTTTAATTGATACTCCAGGTTTCGACGACACCACCCGGAGCGAGGCGGAAGTCCTACGAATGATTACCCAGTTCCTTGTCGCTACGTACGTCTCGCAGCCTTCACTAGATCCACTTGGCTGATCGACTATGTTAATTTCTTCAGTTATGAGCGCGGAACGAAGCTTGCGGGGGTCATCTACATCCACAAAATATCTGATCTCCGAATGACCGGCGTCGCCACCCGCAACTTTAGGGTATTCCGGGAACTTTGTGGAGCCAGCACCCTGAAGAACGTCGTCATCGTCACGAACATGTGGGGGGCAGTCACTTTAGAGGCCGGTGCAGCCAGGGAACGCGGTTTGGCGACGGACGAAACTTTCTTCAAGCCCGCTTTAGATAAAGGTGCTCAGATGATGCGCCATGACTACACGGTCGATTCTGCGCAAACCATTATCCGATACTTTTTGGACAACAGCCCAGTCGTTCTGCAAATTCAGAGAGAGCTTGTCGATGAGAAGAAGGATATTTTGCAGACGTCTGCTGGGATGGAGATGAATAAGCAACTTTCCGCGGAACTAGAGCGACATAGGAAAGAGATGAAGGAACTGATGGAGGAGTGGAAAGGTCTGTTCAGAGTCCTGAGTCCTCCTCTTTCATATACGCGTCCGGTGCTGATACATGTATCTCGTTTTAGCCGCCGGCGACGTTAAAGACCAAGAGGCAGAAGAGTTAGAGGTTGAGAGGGAACAGCTTCAGAAAGAAATAGATCGGATACGAGAAAACGCTAGGCGACTCTCCGCCGACTTCCAGAAGGAGAAGGCCGAACTTGAACAGTATCTCAAGGACATGCATAATCGTGCCATGGAGGAGCAGCAGGAGAAACACCGTTCTAAAATGACCCAATTGAAAGCACAGAAAAAGGAACCCAGTGTATCTAGTACGATGAATGTGATAGAGGGAGCTGCCTACGCGCTCTACATGTTTTGGTGAGTGTCGTCGTTCAAGATGTTCAGATGATTGTAACCCTTGACCAGTAGTCTGACTGTCAATCTTCATTGTGGAACCAGGCAACTGAAATCGGATTCGAAGATCTAGTTTTAAATCCAAAACCCCTCCCGATATCTGGCAACGTCTCGACGCCTCTCTCATATTTTGTAGTGCCTTGGCTCAGAACGAATTTATTTTGTATTTGGAAGAACTCTAACTGTAGTCTGCCGCAGTCATGTGGTGATATTTGAATCGTGTCTCTTCGGACTCCAGTCAAGCTAGTACTATCGTTGACCGGTGATTCGGTAGGGTCCCTGGTTCGGTCAGTCACAGAATGTCACAGGTTTTCCCATGGCTCAATTCAAACTCCGAAGCATCATTGACCGAAATCCTGACCCAGCCGATGTTCGGTTGTTTATGATCGTAGCCCTTCACGTTTTGAACAGGAGGTAAAGACAGTATTATTGAGTGTTTGTGTTGTAAAAGGTATAGTTGTATGTATGAGTAGAAGAATAAGGTGGTATACCATTAAGATTAAGTTGAAATCCAGGATTAAAAGGCTGAGAAGTCGAAGGAATGGCATTTACGCGGGTAGGTTGTTGGTGGTGGTATCCATGATTAAGTGGTTGTGTGTCGCAGTTGTAAGGATTGCGATTTTCGGAGGAAAAATGAAGGTTAGGTGGGTTGTCGCTTGTAGGTGGTGCGGGGGGTTGGCGGTTATCAGGTCCGGCCGCATATTGATTAGATGTCAGCGCAACTGTGTTGGCAATGGGAGCTAACGCTTCGCGCCTTCGACCGCGCTGAGGCTGAGCAAACAGTTCAGAAAAGCGCGGGTTTGAGCTGAGTTCCTCACGCTTTGCATTGAGATGAGCTTTGATGCGGTCCATGAGTTGCTGCTTGATGCCGGTGTCGTCAATACCGAGAGCACCTGCGAGAGCGATGAGGTCGTCACGTTTGTAATTGGACATTGTTAAAGGTGTGTCGAAAACCCGCAGTACAACTTCGTGAGCAAGCCGCTGCTTTCGTGCAATCTCGTCCGCATTTTTCTGAGCTTGCTGGCGTTCGTCTTCAACTCGTCTGGTCTCGGCATCATCCCTCCGCGTCTGATACACAGCGTTTAGGCTTGGATGCGTGAACAGCCGGCATTTCATCTTCGCGGTATTGCGCCGCTTCTTGTTCTTCTCATTCATCAGCTGAACCCTCAGCATCTCGAGCTCCCTGCGAAGAAGAGTGCAATGGGCCTGGGCAGCAAGATATTGAGATCGCCAGAACACGGCACCATCATAGAAGTCGGTGAGTTGATCGCGGAGATGTCGCACGGTTTCCAGACGGTCGTCGAAGTCCAAGATCTCGTCTTCACAATATGGAATGATTGGAGGTGGGTGCAACAACTCTTCAGCGGGGGAGTTGATGAGGGTGGATGCAGAGGATGAGCTGCGGGTGACGGGAATGGTAACCGAGTTGGTATTCGACTGGGGCGCGGCGTCGGGTTGAGTTTCCTCACGAAGAAGGGGGGGGTTGGGTTCTAAATCAACATAACCCTCTTCTTCAATATGAAGAGGCATATCGAAGTCTGAGGATGGTGGAAGTGGGCTCGACGGTCGGAAATCTTCGTCCATGTCGTCATTGCTCATCTCTGAGTCTGACATTTCGACGTCACTTGGAATGGCAACAGCATCGGAAGACAGCATTTGAGGTGGATATGAAGCGGGGACATGAGCCTGGCACGACGACGCCATGCTAGGGGCGAAATCATCCTCTCCAAACACATTCGGGTTCAAAGGGTAAATTCCTGTCTTCTCGAAAGCCTTCCTGATGAGTTCAGGGGAGACCGCATCCTCTCGCATGGCGAGATACTCGTGAATGACATTGGACTTGGTGATCTCGTTGTTTCGAAATGTACAGTCATCGGCATGTGCAGTCCACCTGCGCTGAACGCGCGAAAAGACAACAACATCGAGTGGCTGGGTCTTGTGAGTTGTCTTTGATGGCAGGCAAATGATGATGATGTCGACGTCGCTGACATTGTACACGGCATCTTCAATATCCAGTGTTTCATGAGACTCGTGGCCATCGTAGATCAGAACAATGGGCTTCGACTTGTCTTTGCATTTATCCAATGCGTTCGGAATAAAAACCTCCCGAAGCCAGTAAGCCCCATGCTCGTTATCAGTCCAGCCGGTCTCGGAGGACCCCACCCTTTAGCATTGAGTCATGAGCCACAGTCTGAGAACAAGTCAAAGGAAGACATACGACCCAATTTTGCCTTCCTCAATATCCGACACATCAGGGGGGTCACCCTTTACAACAAACGAGACAGGCATAGATTCTCCAGCTGCAGATATACATTCAATGACGGTGACTAGTTCCAGGTTATCGCTGCTGATTCGGTATCGGTTGTCGGAGGATGTTTCGCGATCGTAGAAAAATTTGGTTGGATTGTTGTGACGCCCGCCCCCCATCTGAATCCCCTTCTCGTCCATGTTCCATGTCTGCTCCGGGATCAACCCGCCATACTCCTTGTCCACCGCTCCCAAGATTCCAAAGTAGTGCTTGATAGTCGCCTTGTTGAAGTTCTGCGATCGCTTGGGGTCTAGCTTTGAGCCTTTGGACTTGATGATCTTCTTCCGATGTCGTTGAAAGAATCCTCGGACCCACGTTCGACCGGGTGTCTTCCCAGAGACTGCCGCTGCGGCCTGGCGCAGCGTGGTAGCACTGAACGGTCGCCCAGATTGCGCATTGTGGCGAGCCCAGTCAAGGACTGCCGCCTCTTGCGAAGGCTGGAGCAGCTGACGAGCCCCGCGGGCAGCCTGCGATGAATTGTGCTTGCCGGAAGCACGAGCCTGTAGCGTAGAGAAGGGAATCTAAGAAGGATTAAGCACCAGCGCACCAAAAAAAAATGTAACACTTACTTTTTCAATAATCGATGCTTGGCGAAGGGACGGGTGGACCCCATCCCTCACCCTTGCGAGACAAGCTTGAATCCTTGCCTCGTAAGCTGGATCCTTCGTTCGATAGCTCCCTCGAGGTTTGACTGGAGCGGGTTTCCGGGTTTTGCGACTGGCAGCCGTCCCAGAGGCCGCCGATCTAGCCATTCCCTACGAAGACATACAGGATCGCGGAGGGTGAGACCGACGGCGCGGTGGTGGATGTGGTTTGCTCATCAACGACGCGACCGCGACCGAAATGTTGATCGCGATTCACGTTCCCACAGTTCAAACTCCACCTCGGCCAGTGCGGCAGTGCGTGACAAGGGTGACGAATGACCGAATTCCATCCTGCTCAAATCTGAGCCGTTTTCGGTGAAAAAAAAAACATATTCCAACTCGTGTAGATACTAGAAGTCTGAATCTGCAAAAATATTGGGAGTTTGAAGAGGGAAAATGTCAGGATCAAAAAGTGACCGAACCAGGGGCCCTACCGAATCACCGGTCAACGATAGTACCGTGCAGATCGTCCGGCCATCATCGGGATTTCTCACGGGTGATACTGAGCACTGGGCAGCAGGACAAGCTGGGGAAACTATTTATGGAGGAAGCCTACAGTACTACCAGAATGGACGCATGATACCTTTCGGGAATTAAGAGGATATGTCTGACCTAGAGCCAAGGCTGCAGCTGCGCAGAGGAGCGAGGCCTGCCAGCCGAACGGACGCGTTTATGGGCCGCCGCGCCGCCACGACCCGCAACATAACATAAACCCGACCTCTTCCACCACTCCCTCCAACAATCTACCATGGCCATCGGAAGACTCGTACACTACGCAGTAGATGCTGCTCTCCTCTCGACGGTGCTTGCAGGTGTCAGACGCTCCAGTGGATTCTCGTATGTCGTGTGCATCGTTGTTCTATGATCATCACTCTTACCGTCGGACAGACCGGACACAACCACCATCTCTGACCCCACAGTTCGCGGCATCGCAGACAAGTTCTTGGGTGTCGGAGAGACCGTCTTCGACATGCTGCAAGGCACAGCTGTGAACAGCTCGTATTTCAAGCGCAACGCTGGCCCACCCACATCATAGCGATGACCGCCTTATCGTTCGTTCCCCCCTCCTCCATCCCAACCTCGCGCTCTCCTGACATTCTCGACAGTGCCATGACACTCCTCTCGGATATATATTGGTTCTTGTAATACCAGATTTCCAGTAGCTCGTCTTGTATCGTTACGTAAACCGACATTCTAGAGGAGCAACATAGAGTTTCCTTTTTCTTTCTATACCACCAACCACCAGGCAATGTCGTAGCTGTCATATCGTTCATATACAACTTCGACATGGCAGAAACTCTTCTCGCCATCCTCTTTGTGACCACGTCCGCCAAAGGCGCAAACCTCGTCTTTCGCTGGCCACCTTCGCCGACCTCCTCCCCGCGCCTCTGCAGGCCCAAACCCGACGATCAAGTCTTCATATCCCAGCTCGACAACCCATGGCGCGCTTCTCTCTTCCACCAAACGCCCACCCTTCCAGCAAAGATGAACAATGGACTGGATTGGGTGGACCAGCGAGATTATGCATGCGATCCTGAATACCGTTGGCAGCGGCCCAACGACTCGGATTGCAACAGTCCCAAGCCACCATCGCCGTTGGACGCGTACGACCATATGTTGGGATACAGCTCCGAGTTCCTTGCGACACTCCTATGTCCCCAAAGGCAAATGTGCCATCAGAGATTCGAGCTCGTCGTGGACGACCTGGTGTTCATCGGTCACCCTGTCTGCTCCGAGGAGGAAGGCGGTTGGGGTTTCAAACCCGAGAAACTCAAGCCGGGGTCCAGGGGAAGGGACCATAAAGATAGGAATCTGCAGCTGGTCCCTGTCTATGAAAACGCTGCGAGCAACAGTGCAAGCCCGGAGAAACCGACGGAGAGGTCGCCTTCAGTACCTCATAATTCCTCGTCTTCGTGGTTGGAGAGATTCCAGCTCGTCCTTGTCCTGGACTTGCCAGACCCCTCATCATCTGCCTCCGGAAACGTCTCGAAATACTTTGACGTTATCTACGAGCAAATCGCGTTCACCTTCGCTGCCATCCTCTTCCAAGAACAAGTCCTGGATAACTTTGTAGAGAGAGAATGCGACACTCTCATCGCTCTCCAAGAATCGTCGTACAAGAGAGGTGATTGCTCTTTCTCTCTTCACTGAATCCTTTCACTTATGTTTATCCATCCCAGAACAACCCTACGACACATTCATCTCCCAGGCCCTCCAAATATCTTCAATCGCCTCAGCCATGAAATCCGTTTACGAAGGCATAAAATCCCGTTCAATCGCCTACATCTCGCTCAACGCCATCCCTCTTGAACTTCAACTGCCCCCGCACCTCGACTCCCTCTTGCAATCCGAGGGCGACTACGAAGACGTCGACTCCATGGAACGACCTGAAGACGAGGTCATGCAAAATTGGGGCCCCGACCTTATTTGTGGGTGGAAGTTGCCTGGACTGGCGCCGTGGAAGAGTTTGTTATTGTTAGATCGGCAAGGGGAGTTGGAGGATCCGTTGACGAGTTTGAGAGGAGGAGGGGGAGAGGCTAATGGTGTTGCCGGTGGTGGTCCTGGTGGTGGTGGGAATGCCGCTGTGAATGCAGATGATAGAGCGTTAGTTGACAGTTTGGTGAAGTTTTTGAAGACGGCGTCGATTACGGTTTCGTAAGTTTGTCTCTCCACTCCTTTTTGCCAATGAAATATTAACAGGTGCTCTTGGTAGTTTGGCGCATATGGGTCATCTCTTGGAGTGGGATCTCGAAGCGCAAGTATACCCAGTCGTCCGGTGGTTAGTCCTCCATAGGCGAGCGAAAGTGGTAGACACAATCAACACAGGTCTGAAGACAATTTTTGCACTCCCATCCAAACTCCCCGATTCGTGAGTCCCATCCATTGTATTCCGTCCCTTCCTTCCAAATTACTCATAATCCAAAACAAAATACATAGTCTGTCCTCCCTCTCTGCACAGTTCAGCCTGGAATTCTCGCATCCGGAAATCCCTCCCTTTCCACGGATCCTCGCCGCCATCTCTTCCGCCCTCACCAAACCACACGACAACCATTTCTTCGCTTCCGTCGTACGACACAAAGAGCTCATACCCATGTACCACGACGTCGTAGTCTGGATGCTCAAACGCGATTTGCTTGTCACACTCCACTTGCGTATACGTGTCGTCGCAACGAGGGAGCTTAAAGTCCGTGTTTGGGAGGAAAGGCAGCACCGGAAGCAGATGAAGCAGAGTAGGGACGACGAGAGGAAGAGGAGGAAGAGGAGAGGTGGCAAGATGGAGTTTGAAGAATTCGACGAACCTCACCACTCCCATTCCCATTCGCGCTCGCATCCACACTCACACTCAAACCCCCACTCGCACGGACACTCGCAGTCGCATCTTAAGCCAACGCCTGCGGAGCCGATGGCTATTAGCAAGACACCGTCAGGTCGTCTGAGTGCTATGTTATCCATGTCCCCATCTAAACGCGCTGCGAGTGCTTCGACTGGGTCTTCATCCACTTCAGCTTCTGGGAGAGTGCCCGTACCTCGAAGACCGCCCATGAAGACGATGTCGGGATCCTCCGAGTCGAGAAAGACGTCCATCAGCGAATTGGTGATACACGAGGAAGAAGACAGCGACGGACGCGGTGGTCCAGATGACCTGAACATCCATACATTCGACACGGACGAGCTGTTTATCCCTCGTCAGAGATTTGCCCGTCGCAGAGGAGGTGGTGGGAACATTGGTGAAGGGTCGTACGGCTCGCAAGACAATGATTACTATCACAATGATCACGACGAGGACGGTGAAGGAGATAACTATGAAGATGACGAGGGAGCAGATGAGGAAGATGAAGATCCTGACGATACGTGGGATTCGGATAATTCGTCAGACGGCGAGGTTGGACTCGGTAGAGGAGACCATTTTGCTCCGTCGATGATCAATGATCCTGGAAGGGCTACACCGAGGGAGAGGAGGTTGCTCACTGCTATGTCGGATGGCCAGGATCCGACAATTGCCAAGAGGTTTGAACAGTAAGTCGATTTCCTCTCGCCCTTCGCACCTACGCCCCGGATCATGAACTCACGCTGACTCTTGGTATTTTCAGGATAAACCAGTATTTTGACGGCAAGAGGTCTGACGATGAGATCCTCTACCGCGCTGAGATTAAGAGGAGGGAGTTGAGGGAGGTGCTGCATCTTTACGAACCATACGTAAGTCTAACACTCTCTCGTCTATGCGCAGAAAGCTGACTATTTTACAATACACCTCTACTAGCTGCAAACCTTCTTGCACCCATCATAGAGACATAAAACTACCCCAAACACATGTGTATAACAGAAGGAAAAGAACTAGATCCAAGACCATCAAGCCCATCCACACATTCAAACCGACGTGGCGCTACGACGGCGGCGCAGGTACATCTGGATCCCGATGCACCCACCCCAAGTACTCTTTCGCCTTGCTACAGTCGAAAAACCCCTTCGTCCCTCCGAGCTCCCACCCGTCTCTTACTGGGACGTCCTTCCAAAACTGCTCCTTCAACGCCTTGGAGTCTTGATCCAGGCTTGCAATCTCGGGAGCGGTAATGAAGAACGCCTCGTGCCCCGTCCAGGTCTTGCCTCCGCCTGCGGGACCTAGGTTCGGTGAGACAGCGCGGAGGAACGCATCAGCGACCGATTCCTCATGCACGTATCCCCACAAATCCTTGGCCGTCCACATATCTTGTGGATCTCGCGATCCGGACTGGGAGCGATGTGGGACGGACCAGGACAGACGGAGGCTGGCGACGCGCATTTTTGGGTAGCGCCGGACGATGGTGGCAGCTTGGGTTTCCATTATCACCTTGGATAAGCCATACGGCTCGTCTGGTTCGCAGGGGTGGTTTTCGTCGATTGGGAAGTAGTGGAAGATGGCTTTGGCGGAGTAGGGCATGGTGAGGACGTTGACGGAGGAGGCTTGAGCTATACGGGTGATTCCTAGCTGTTACCATTCGTTCGAATCAACAAAAGAAGAGAAGATTTGTCCGTAGAACGACATCCATACCTCGGCACAAGCGCGTAAGACGTTCCAAGACAACACGACGTTCCTATCGAGACTGGTTAGTATGACACCAAAAGAAAGATCGGTTTGCGACGCACATGTTGTGTGTTTCGACTTTGTAGTCTCCTGGGTTCGGCGCCCCAGCCAAGTGAATAACGGCGTCGCAGCCCTTCAGTACCTCCAACGCAACGTTGAAGTCAGATAAATCGGCTCGGTGGAACGTGAAGTTTGGGTTTTTGTGTGCTTGAGCGAGTGGATCTTCTTTCGCTCCCCCATCCTCCTCTTCCCTGTCCTCCTGCTGCCCCTTCTCCACTGAAGATGATAGCTGTCCGCAACGGCCATTTGTAACCAGAGCCGCCAGGTTCGCCAAAAGTGATTTGGGTGAACGCCTGAACCAGGTCGATGGTGAAGGTGACGGTGGTTTCAATGTCGACGTCGAGTCTTCGGAGGGAGTGGAGCTCGGTCGCGTGACGACGTCGATGCCGACGACTTGGTGTCCCTGGGACAGAGCAAGTCGTACTGTAGGCCTTCCTACTCTGCCATAACAGCCTGTTATTGCGACTTTCATGTCGAATGCTATGCAGGAAATGAGACGACTTCTTTGGGAGGGTGGGATAGCATTCCCAAACCTTGCAAGACGCTTTTTATAGCAGGTATGGTCCCAAGCGTATTTGTTGTATGGTGGGAGGAAGAGGGGAACAATGATGATGATACTTATCTGCAGACTGCAGCATGCTCTCGAGTGGGGAAAAACTGGGATATCCATACCAATAGGAGCTAAATTGGGAAACTAGCTTCCGTGACCAGCCACCAAAACCATCACATGAAGCAGCTTGAAAGCCAATGACAGGTAGCTCTGCGCAAACGCCTCGATGTCGGATACTATAAACGCGAGCTCGTGAACACGGTGTTGCTTGTTTGGTAAAGAGAGACGACGCTTTGGGTCAGATTTATCCGGGAATTTCCCGGATGTTGAAAGGAATGAATGATGTGGGGAAACCTGGGGAAACTGGAGCTTGTGTGTGATATCGAAGACCTCGGAATGCCTGAGTCTAAGTATTCCATTAGGAGGCTGAAACTTTGACAATCGGGAGAGCTAGAAGAGCGCGTAGTGTGTGATCAACACGAGCGTATATTCCAAAGGTATCGCAAGAACAGTGAGAAGGATCGTGAGGTACGAGATACTTGGAGAACCCTCGCTTATGATGTGATATCACCGTTTCTATACAAGCAACTCTACAGAGAGTAAAGTATATCAGACAACTACTCCCGCAAGCGGATTTAGGGATGGGTTAGAAGAGACTCACGGCGCTATCAGGACCACTACCATTCTGGGAAGGCTCTTTGCCCGAGTTGTTACCAGTGAACTTCTGGCATATTACCTTGACGTTCGAAGCCTTTTGCCTACGAATCGTGGCAGTGTCTCCAAAGTTGCTGGTGAAAATCAATCAGTTTCTTGAATTGAGGATTAGTAGATAGGCGGACCTGTTAATGCCAACCAAATTCAAACCAGAGACGGCCCACGAGTCGTTGATTTCGACGGAACGCTTGTACTGAGTCTTGCAGTTGCCGCACTGAAAATCACGTCAGCATGCAGTAAGAGCAAAAATCCGCAGATTAATTGACTGACGCTGCGATAAAGCTTTCCAAAGTTTTCTGCATAGAACTAGAAACATGACGGTCAACGAAAGCGTCCGCCTGACCTTTGATTAACTTACGCTGTTGATGATGACCTTTCCACCGCCGTTGTGCTGGACGATCTTATCTGAGGCTCCCTTAAGACGGCCAGGATTTAGCGCTCAAGCTACGTGAATGATCAGAGAAGATCAGAGTACCTTTGCCTACAGACGAGTACAAAATCATCAGTCGTACTCCTTAAAATAGACTATTCGTACTCACTCCACCGAAGTTGATACGAGAGACTCCAGAGGTCTGCTTGATGGTGATTGCATCCTCGCAGACATCCTGCAAAGGCAAGTCATGGATGGTCAGACTGAGCGATTTCTAATTAATTGAACACGGAGCTGACCTCGAAGAAAACGTAGTTAATAGTGCATTGTCCTGAAACAATTCAATGTCAGGTCACTGTCATAATAAGCCAAACGAAAGAGAGAAAAATACATACCCAAGCAATGGACACCCTCCATTTGGTTCTTGCCGATGACGACCCTGTTCAGAGTCGCCCCTTCCTCCAGAATGAAGACGGCGTCAGCTTGGCCGCCTTCCCCAGAGCCACAAGTGCCAGCGCCCCGCTCGTAGCGAGTATACGCCTGGGGAGGGGTAAAACTCTGACCAGCCTTGACAGTGATAGGGCTGCTCAGAGTGCTGGTCGTGGGAGGGGTAGGGAAGACATTCGTAGCCGCCCGACGCTCAATCCTCCTATGAGCAGGGTTGGCAGCGAAAACAGCGGCGGCGGACAAGGTAAGTGAGACGAGGATGTGCTTCAGCATGTCTGCAGGGGAGCTTGGAGGAATACCGAACCCATTCGCTTCTGCATTTTATAGGAGGGTCCTGCGAATGCCAGCTCATCTGGCAAATCGACCTCGCGGAGGTTTCCCCTTTACAGGCCCGGAATGCAGAGTCATGTTATCTATTGAGGCTGCTGTAGTAGTGGGTCGCCGATGATCGTTGCCTTCTAGGCACTGAGCCAAGCACCGCACAGGAGGCCGCTTCTTGAAACCGTGAATACGGCTGCTTTCCGAAGCGACCTGGCCGCATGGAAAGAACGGGTCTCCTCAGTTTTATGCACCCGATGGCTAATGGCTTTGTCCATGACTAGACGTAGAAGTTGTTCTTTTCTTGAAAAAAGGTCATGAGCAACCCATCGTGTGGGGCAGCTTTTCCAAGGATCAACCGGTTTGCAGATGGTTCATGAATACGGGGGCCGTCGTCATGAACCTTCACCGAACGGACTGTCCTGAAATACTTCACTTTCGCACACGAACTCAAAATCTATGAATCAAAATTCAGAAACCTCTTACCATCTGGTTCAATGAGAAGCTAGTTCTCGCGAGTCCCAACGCTTTAAAGAACGATTCCTGGCTTGAAATCCAGTTCCTCGCGCAGGGGTCGTGGTAGTTCCTGACAACGGACGATCGGGCGAAAGTGGCAGGTTGTTGTCCATAGGCGCGCGCCGCTTCAATAATACTGCTGGGAAAATTGTCAAAACGCGGACCGGTGGTCATACATACGACATACATATCGTGCTTTCCTTGCCTCGCGTCTCGCAAGGAAGACGGTGACCTGGGTGCTATGAACAATGGGGGGAAGGGTCAGACGGCGTCAGATTTCCCCGAGATGAAAGAGGAGAGCGGGAACAGATTCAGGTGAGCGGATGGGACCAGACGCGGGAAGACCCAAAGAGCCAGGTTGCACCAGGACAGGCCAGGATGCAATCCAAATCCCGGGTTTGCTCTTTCAGCTTATGTTTTACGCTATTTGTTTCGCACTGGCAAAAGGAGTGCTTTCACGATGTGAAGCGGCAGAAGGGACTGGTCGGTTTGCACCAGAGCAGGAGCTATGTGAAGGTTTCCGTGCTAACTTGAGACTTCCCGGTTCGAGGTTGTCTGTGTTCTTCAACCCCAGTCGACACACTACCATTCAAATTGCCTCCGCCACTGATCTTGAGCTTCGCTGTGCCTCAGGAGCAGGATACAAGAGGATAAATATCGAAAATGAAAATGGAGGATAAGAATAGACAGGCACACCATCCCGTCGCTGAAGGATTTCAATGAAAACTCACCATCAACCAGTGGGCGAAAGCGGGAGAAACCAAAGCCGATGAACGTTGGTAATGCTGGTTGCTCAACAAAGGGAGCGAGATGTACACGTAATAGTAGATAGAGTGCTTATAAAGCTCCATGGAATCCTTGAACTCGCCACTGTTGCTTATCCATGACCAGGACCGCGTTACTGCGGCTATGCGTTGCGGTCTCCATCGGGAGAAATTGTGCGCGATTTTCGCGTCGTTCTGCGGCGCTGTCAACGCCTTCAAGACAGTCACACTTGCGGTGCATCTAGGCTCATGAGAGCTCCATGAGTTTTGAACGTGCTTCGGACCTAGGGATTTCGGGTTCGGACGACGGAATGCAAGGCCGAGGGTATCTCATGGGTCTGACACTGATGAGTTGGGATACATTCGCTTCAAGTGTCTATATTTCCTCAAAGAATAGAGGGCCAACGTTTCTAGAGATCTGTGTTCAATACGAGCGAGAAAAAGAGAGCAATCGATGCTCACCTTTCTTGATATACTCTCCGAGCTTCAGTGCTTTCTCGATGTCGTCTTTCTCCGTCAAGTTCCGGTTCTCTGATAGCACGGTCGGCCAGGACAGTCAGTAGAGAACGTTGACGGTGTGACGTAGTATTTACTTTCGAACATTCGCCTCACACGACCATTGAAGTCGTATCTAAACCGTGCAAAGTGGGGTGTGGTTACGTCCCATATCCCGACCAGTCTCGAGGTGAAGAGCTGCTTACGAAGGGTCAGGATAGTCGCGTCCGAGACGATGAAGTTCTTTGTAGAGAGCTAGGGCGCGCAAACGGGTCACCTTCGACGCCATGCACGGTTCGACATTCAGGAGCAACGGCGTCGATGACGAGCACAGTCATAGACCCTGTTTGCAATGACTCGTGAGAATATATTTGAGCTCCGCACCGGCGCAGCCACCTTCGGTTCAGCGTTCAAACGACGACTCTGCAACGACTCTGACTGGGTTCCCCCAGGTCGCTTCTGGGCTGGTACTCGAAAAATACGCCGTTGATGCGATTGTGGCTCACAGATCCAGAGATGCAACCTTGTGGACTGGAAACTCTCTCGTAAATCGTGCGCTCTAATAATAGCTCTTTCAATCACCCCCGTCCCTCATTGGTTTACTGGCATCGAACGTGCGCTGTAACCCTGCGCCTCCGTCCATATGTAGTGGACAAAAATAGACGGCTTCCTTGGCATAAAATGCCCCACTCCTGCTGCCTCTACTGTTTTGGACAACTTCTCCTGCTCGGCCCCTTTCTTCTCTCGAGAATAGGAAAAAGTTGACCTCCATGGACGCTTTGCGGACAAAAGACACCTCGAGCAGCGGCTCCAAGGAGAACGTTGATGTTAAAACACATCACACGACCACTATCCTGGATGATCGACGCCGAGCGGCCTTGGCAGAGGTCGACAACGCCAAGTTTTCGTACGTCTTGCAATGCAGTGTCGTCCACGTTCGCCTCTTTTGCTAATCTTTTTCCTCGATTAGGTGGTTCCACGTCAAAGTCTGTCTCGTTGCTGGTGTAGGCTTCTTCACCGATGCGTAAGTTGCCACCGCCATTATCTCGGCCGGGGTTTGCTGAACTTGCGGCAGCTATGATATCTTCGCCATCAACATCGCATCCTCAATGCTGGGATACGTCTATGGCCATAGTGAGTATGCTGTATTGAAGAGGAAGGTTACAGAGATATAGAATTTTCCCAGACCAGAAGCTGAGCAAGAATCAAGACCTCGGTGTCAAGGTTGCCACTCCAGTCGGGACTTTGGTTGGCCAGCTTCTCTTTGGTTGGTTGGCCGATGTCGTTGGCCGAAAGCGAATGTGTATGCCTCCCATTCGCCTTACATCCATCTCTTTTACTAAGTGTGAACGTAGATGGTGTGGAATTATTGATCATTATCGTCTCGACGTTCGCCCAGGCTTTGTCCGGAAATGCTCCCGCCGTTCACATTCTCGGCGTCCTCATTGTGTGGAGATTTATCGTATGTTCCCCATTTCTTCACCTTTGGCACCTTACTTACAGTACCAATAGATGGGCGTTGGTATCGGTGGTGACTACCCTCTCAGCGCTGTCATCTCGTCGGAATTTGCTTCGACGAAGATCCGCGGCCGAATGATGACCGCCGTCTTTGCCTCGCAGGGCTGGGGTAACTTCAGTACGTCCCTTCCCCACTACGATTCGGAAATTTGTATTGACCCTCCAATATAGCCGCGGCCCTCATTGCATTCATTCTCACTGCTGCGTACAAGAGCACTGTCCTCAGCTCTCCATCTGTGACGGACCTTAAGGGTGTCGACTACATGTGGCGCCTCCTTATCGGTCTTGGTTGTGTTCCTGGTTGCATCGCCCTCTATTTCCGACTCACCATCCCCGAAACGCCTCGATACACCATGGATATCGAGAGGAACCTTGGCCAGGCGACAATGGACATCAACAACGTCTTGACCGAAAAGAAAGTGGAAGCAGATCCCGATGCCCCCGTTGAGCGTACGCCCGCACCAAAGGCCAGCCGGGCCGACTTTGCCAATTACTTCGGTCAATGGAAGAACTTCAAGATCCTCTTTGGCACAGCCTACTCTTGGTTCGCTTTGGATGTGAGTCTCATCAATGCGCTTTCTGCTTTTGCAGATGCTCATTTGTATTCGATGTAGATCGCTTTCTACGGTCTCGGTCTCAACTCCGCCATTATCCTCACGGCTATTGGTTTCGGCTCCTCCAAGAGCACAGGTGTACAAGGCGTTTACGACAACCTCAAGAACGTCAGTGTTGGAAACATGATTATCTCCGCCGCTGGCCTCATCCCTGGCTACTGGGTGACCTTCCTCTTCGTCGACCATTGGGGTCGCAAGCCTATCCAACTCATGGGCTTCATTATCCTTACCGTTCTCTTCATTATTATGGGTGAGGCTTGACTCGTTTCTTTCTCACACTCAAAGCGCCGCTAACATGTCTTGTACCATTGTAGGCTTTGCCTATGATAAACTGACCGCTACTCCCGCTGCAACCAAGGCGTTCGTCTTCCTCTACTGCCTCGCCAACTTCTTCCAGAACTTTGGGCCCAACACCACCACCTTCATCATTCCAGGAGAGGTCTTCCCTACCCGTTACCGGTCAACTGGACACGGTATCTCAGCAGCCAGCGGCAAGCTTGGTGCCATCGTTGCTCAGGTTGGATTCTCGCAACTGAAGGATATCGGTGGGACGAATAGATTCGTCAAGCATATGTATGTATACTGCGTTCGTGAACGTAGGGCATCGTCGTTGATCTATTTGGTTCACAGCCTCGAAATCTTTGCATTTTTCATGCTTACGGGTATTTTCTCGACTCTCCTCTTGCCTGAGACAAAGAACAAGACTCTTGAAGATCTTTCTAACGAAGATCATGAGGAGTTCAGCAAGAATGGTGTGTATCCCTTCATATTTGGACGCATTCGTGTCGTTCTGACTCGTTCGATTTCTAGCTACCGCCCAACACAATTCTGCTTTCACTTCATAGGGAAATACACCGAGTTTTCAATTTTCTAGGCGGATATCTGTTTTTTCGTAGACTGTTGTCTTACTCGCACATAATTCGTGATTTACTGTGCCACTGATATACTATGCAGTACAACTCTCTTCATCAGCGACTCTCTTCAATTTACTAATCGTGTTTAGACGTCAAAGCCCATGACGCCTGGATCCACGCTGGCCAGAACCGATACTGCGGTGCGAAAAGGTACTTGTTGTGGAGGGTGTCTGCGAGCAGGGGTCTGGTATGAACTCTAGGAGCCTTTCCGATGACTCTTACGTTCCTTCTGAATGCCAGAGGGTGACCGTGCAGCCTTCGTTGTGAGTCCGTTATTCCGGGCGCAAATCCGTGCGCAAGTCAAGCTCCGGATCGTTGGAGCTCCCTACATACACCTCGTAGCCTCTCGTAGCTAGCTCTTTGTGGCTTTCCCCGTCGAATCAACACGCTTAAATTCTTGCCCCCACCGTCATCCCCCGTTCTTAAGCCTGTTTTCCGTCCCTGAAAACCTTGCCCGTAACACGTTGACGTTCTGCAGCCCCCTTCAGTCACCCACGAATGGATGGATGAAAGAATATGGATGTATTCTTACGGGTCGTATTTGTTATTAAATATTTTCCTGAAGTTTCTGAAAAACGACTCTTACATAAATTTCTTTCCCTTTCACTGTACGCTCATTTCTTCTAGACCTGTGACTGGCCCTCTATGAGGTCGCGTGACGATCTCCGATGGATCAACCCCTCTATCGAGGATTCCGCATCCGCGGCTTTTATTTATAAAATATCCTCATAGAGCGGTACTGGTCACGAGTCTACATTTCTTCGCCTTTATCTCACTTCGCCCAAGTCACGAGGTCCCGAGTGGCTGTTATGCACAGCATCAGTGATCGATCAGGCGGAGGCGGCTCTCTTTTGAACTGCTACCATCACCACTTCGTCCACTACAGCGAATTCTTGCGGTTCAACACAACCTCTCAACGAGCAAATACAATGTCTGAAGTTACCAAAACTTGTGGAGACAACACCGCCGGCAATTTGGAGCGTAATACCCCAATTCCGTCTCAAGCTGCGATGCCCGGCGATGGCGAGACTCACGGGAATCGGCCTTCAAGTTCATCTCGCATCAAGCAGGTCGGGAACAGCGTGAAGAAGGCTGCTAAAAGCTTGTTCAAGGGGGAGGAACCGGGAGAAGGCGGCAATACCGAGTCTGGCGCGGGAGGTACTGTGAGAGTCCATCAGGCTGGGGCTATCCAAGAACTTGGCCGAGCAGCTTACCGCGTCGCTATGATCCCCGCCGTCGCCGCTCGCCGTGCGGAAGCTCCTACTGGAGCGGGGGCAACGAACAACTGCCCACTTGATCGGGCTGCCACCTTGGAAGGCCTCGGGGCTCCGGTTGAAGACCCGACTTTGGCTCTTGCGGCTGCGCAAGCAGTGGTTAGTCAAGACGATAGCCTCACCTCTTCTTCACAACCCGAGACTCCTGATACTAGCAAACCCTTGGCGACCACCGGCCTCACTGGAGAGGGGTTGGGCCCTGAAAGGGCCGAATGCTTGTCCTCTCCCACAGCTGGTCAAGTAGACGAAGTCGGGGTAGTTTCCAACCCATCGGCCGCCTCCTCTCAAAAGACCTGGGCCATTGTCGCAGCTGCCTTGAAGAAGACGCTCTCCGGAGCGGTTTCCTTCCTCCCGGACCCATTCAAAGGCCCCGCTGAAGTACTTTTGAAGGTTGTCGATGTCTTCGAAGTAGGTTGACCCTCTTTTCAATTTGTATCCCTTACTAACGACGTGTAGCAAGCAAAATCCAACAGGGAAGAAATGGAAGATTTGAAGGCGCGTTGTAACCTTCTCAATGAGAGTATGGCGAATGCCTTGGCGAGTGCGTCGAAGAGACGAGATGGAGAATCGCTGTCGGATGTTCTCGGAGAGAGTATTGGCCGTCTCGTGAAGTAAGTGCGATTTGTGTTCAGCTCAGGGAACATCTGACTGAGTTCAACACTAGAGGAATATATGATACGCTGATGGAACTGATGGCGAACAGGTCAACGGGGATTGCTGCGTATGTCCTGGTGGAGGATGACACTGAGGCTCTGAAGAAAGCAAACCAGAAGATTGATCAAGTCCTCCAGTGCTTTTGGGTAAATGTGGTTCAGCTTCTATGATATGGTGGACTGATGATTATGCAGATTGAGAACCTCATTGCAGGCACCCTCATTTCAAGTGACATCCACCAAACAGTCAGAGACCAAGAAGGGTGGATGAGAAAGCTGTGTGTTACCATGAATGATCATTTCAAGGTATGTGGTCCAAAAAGCTCAAATTCTTCTCTTGATTTGTATTGACTATCATGATAGAATGCAGCTCTGGATAGATTGACAAATGTTCCTGGTGCTGCATTTGACTCACAGGAACTTGCAAAAGTCAACACATGCTTTATGGGCACTCGGGTGAAGCTTCTAACTGGCATTGGGCGTTGGATGGGTGACACTGGCTTGAATGAACAGGAAACTGGAAGACCTATCTATGTCCTTGATGGTATTGCTGGAATTGGAAAATCCACTGTGGCCAAAACAGTGGCCCAGCATGCTGCTGCTTTCAACTCTCTTGGGGCTAGCTTCTTCTTCTCTGCTGACCATGCCAGTCGACAGCAGGCTGCTGGCTTTGTGCACACTATTGCTTATCAGCTTGCTTGCTATGATCCATCTTATGGACAAGCTATTGCTGCTGCCATTGATGATCATCCTGAAAGTCTACACAAAGTTATGGCACAGCAATTCTCTACTCTTGTGACCAAGCCTCTTTGTAGCATGCTTAAGCAAAGAGCAACTCCGCTTGTTTTTGTCTTTGATGCTCTGGATGAGTGCACACAACCTGATGCCTCAGATATCCTATCTCTCATCATAACCTCTGTTTCTCAATTGCCTAATGTCAAGGTCTTTCTTACTACTCGCCCAGAACTGGTGCTTAGAAGAAAATATCAAAGTGCCTCACTGGCAAACTGCTTTCATCTCCAGGAGATTGAAACCATGATTGTAGACTCAGATATTAGCCTTTATTTGGACCACCATTTATCTTCTGCTAGTATACAAGAGGTCTTTGAAGGCATGGAATGTGCTTCTTGGGAGCCAACAGCAGGCCAAAAAAAAACAGCTTGTTAAAGTCTCAGACAGGCTGTTTATTTTTGCTTCTACTGCTGTTAAGCTAATTCTAAACCCTTGTGGACTAGGTCCAGAAGCTACAATTACTAGCATTTTGAATTTGGAGCCAGATCAAGCAATGGTGCAACTATACTGCAAGGTCCTTAATGTTGCCATGCCTGCACAAATTCTCAAGCCATCCCAACAGTGGAACTCTTGGCTGGCTAGCTTCAAAAAAGCCATTGGATCTATCATTCTTCTCCAATACCCACTGCCTGTGAAGACATTGGCAAAGCTTATGAATATCAATTCTGACAGCTTGGTGTCAATCTTGAGAAACATGCATTCAGTGCTTGCTCCTTCCAATGATGGACCTGATCCAACATACAAAGTCCACCACAAATCATTTCCTGATTTTCTTATGAATTATAGTCATTGCCCAAAGGAATTCTGGATTGAAGAGGCAAAATATCACCTCCATTTGGCCAAATGCTGCCTACAAATTATGAATCAACAGCTGCAGTTTAATATCTGCCAAGTGTCTACTGCAGACCAGTATAAATTGCTTGCCAATCTGCCAGAGCTTAACAAAGAAAAGCTAACAGAAGAGCTAAAGTATGCTATCTGTAACTGGGCTACACATTTGGACAGAAGCAACACAGAGTGTATTAATGCAGATATTGAGCAACTACTTCAAAAGTTTGCCTGCACTAATCTAATGCACTGGTTTGAGGCTTTGGCATACCTTGGGCAGTTGGATTCTGCATTTTATATTATGCAAATGGCTTTGAGTGCCCTGGTAAGTAATTTAAGAAAATACTTTTCTTATTGATAATGCTGACATCACCACAGGAAAAAAGTAAAAGCAATGACTTGCAGAAGGTTCAAAGAATATTGCAAGATGGCCAAAGATTTATTTTGCTTAATGCCCATATCATCAATTGTTCACCACTGCACCTGTTTTGGTCATGCATTCTTTTTGCACCCAAGATATCAAGCATATATGACTTATATGCAAGTTTTGCTAAAGGGGGAAAACTTGTAACCAACAACATTCAATCATGGCCACTAGAGCTTGCAGTTTTGAAAGGGCATCATGCAGATGTGCCCAATGTTATTTTTTCACCTGATGGGCAGAGGTTGGCCTCTGCATCATTTGACTACACAGTGCACTTATGGGACAGCCAGACAGGGGCTGCTCTTGCCACTCTTGAAGGACATTCTAGTGGACTGAACCATATTGCCTTTTCACCTGATGGGCAAACACTGGCCTCTGCATCTGATGATGGCACAGTACGCCTGTGGGATAGCCAAACAGGAGCTGCTCTTGCCACTTTAGAGGGACATTCTGACAGAGTAAACCATTTTGCCTTTTCACCCACTGGACAAAGGCTGGCCTCTGCATCCCATGACTTAACAGTGTGCCTATGGAACAGTCAGACAGGGGCTGCTCTTGCAACTTTAGAAGGACATTCTGATACAGTAAACCATATTGCCTTTGCACCCAATGGACAAAGGTTGGCCTCTGCATCCAGTGACAACACAGTGCACATATGGGATAGCCAAACAGGAGCTGCTCTTGCCATCCTAGAGGGACATTCTGACAAAGTAAACTGTGTTGCCTTTTCATATGATGGACAGAGGCTGGCCTCTGCATCCAGTGACAGCACAGTGTGCCTGTGGGACAGCCAGGCAGGAACTGCTCTTGCAATATTAGAAGGACATTCTGGTGCAGTAAATTACATTGCATTTTCATGTGATGAACAAAGGCTGGCCTCTGCATCCAGTGATGACACAATATGCCTGTGGGATAGCCAAACAGGAGCTGCTCTTGCCACTCTAGAGGGACATTCCCACACAGTAACACATATTGCCTTTTCACCTGATGGACAAAGGCTGGCTTCTGCATCTATTGATTGCACAGTGCGCTTGTGGGACAGTCAAACAGGGGCTGCCCTTGCAACTTTGGAAGGACATTCTTTAATGGTAAACCAAGTTGCCTTTGCACCCAATGGACAAATGCTGGCTTCTGCATCTGGTGATCACACAGTACGCTTGTGGAACAGCCAGACAAGGGCCACTCTTACAACTTTGGGAGAACACTCTGGGATAGTAAAACATATTGCCTTTTCACCCAATGGACAAAAACTGGCCTCTGCATCTAATGGCAACACAGTACGCCTGTGGGATAGCCAAACAGGAGCTTCTCTTGCCACTCTGGAGGGACATTCTGACACAGTAAATGGTGTTGCCTTTTCACCTGATGGACAGAGGCTGGCCTCTAAATCCTATGACAACACAGTGCGCCTGTGGGATAGCCAGACAGGGGCTGCTGTTGCAACTCTAGAGGGACATTTTTACTTGGTAGATGAGATTGCCTTTTCATGTGATGGACAGATACTAGCTTCTTCTTCCTATGACAGCACAGTGCACCTGTGGGACAGCCAGACAGGGGCTCATCTTACAACTTTGAAGGGACATTCTGATCTAGTAAACCATATTGCCTTTGCACCTGATGGACTTAGGTTGGCCTCCGCATCCAGTGACATGACAGTGCGCATATGGGATAGCCAAACAGGAGCTTCCCTTGCCACTCTAAAGGGACATTCTAATGTACTAAAACATGTTGCCTTTTCATGTGATGGACAAAGGCTAGCTTCTGCATCCTTTGACAACACGGTGCGCTTGTGGGACAGCCAGACAGGGGCTGCTCTTGCAACTTTGGAAGGACACTCTAATGCAGTAAACCATATTGCCTTTGCACCTGAGGGACAGATACTGGCCTCTGCATCTGATGACAATACAGTGCACCTATGGGATGGCCAAACACACACACTGTTAGCACTTCTCCCGTGCAAGTCTCCTTTTGGTGTCAATTTCAAAACCCCTTTGCATTTCTACATGTGTTGCTCAACTCCCTCATCTCCTTCTGGATTATATTCTGCTTCATTTACTGATCCCTTTGTGGACTTATCAGTTACTCCAATTTGCTTTTTCCCTTCAAACTGGGATGTTGAAGCTGTTTCATTCAATTCTACATTCAATTTAGTTGCAGTTGCCCTTGCCAATGGACCACTTCATATTCTTGATATTTCACATTTCTCTCTTGACTAAATTTCTTTGGTTTCTTTTCCATGGCCTCTGATTTAGCTGCTTAGTTTGAACTTCTGTACTTGTACTTGTGGGTACCTAAAGTAATGTCACATCAAATTTCACATTTTCAGAATGCCTGCAAATGAGCCAAAACTTTGTCAGATGCTTGGTGGCCATGTATGGTAAAGGTATACAAATGTATGACTGTGTGGCTGCCTTTTGCATTGATAATTACCAGCTGAGCCCTTTGTTGCATTCAGAAAGTCAGACCAATGGGGATGTCTGTTTGTGATTGGCAGTTTGTCTTCCATTGTTTGCTGTTTGCTGTTTGTGGTTTGCACAAACTTCTTAGCTGGCTCAGGTGTTATCATCTGCTATTTTCCATAGCTGGCAAGCCCTTTCACAATAAGTTGTATAGAGGCTTGTTATGGTCCTTGTCCAACACAGCTTGAGTACTGAGTTCTCAAACATACTTCTTTTCTAGTCTGGATAAACACGGACATGGTGAGCAAGTTCAAGAGTTCAGTTCAAACACAAGAGAGAACTTAGGGCTATTCAAATATTGGTATTCAATAGTGCACTAATAGTGCACCAAGCAGTGCCACAGCAGACACTGTCAGATCTCGCACAATGGAAATAAGAGGACCTCAACATCCCTTGTTGGCAGTTGACAGTACAACTTACATTGACAACTGAGTGGCTCTACAGCTGTGGGTGAGAATGGAACACCTGCAAATAACAAATAACAAATCACAAACCACATTTGCCAAACACCTGTATAGGAGAATGCTCAGGTTGTGTTATGGATGTACCTTGTTTCTTTTCAGTTTAGCAAACTAACTTTCACTGGCTTACAAGTATATTTTCTTTCATTCTCTCAGTTTTCATTATACAGTTGGTTCCAGAAAGTAACTGGATGCTGCCACCCAGTAAGTGGTTTCATTTGTTTACCCTGTTGTTTGCAATGCCCCAAAACATTTGCTTTTTTGTTGGTGGGTCATACTGGACTCTGAGATTATCAGTACAACAAATTTCAAGCAGCCCAGGCAAATGGTGGCCAAGTAATTGTCAAACTATTCCACCAATATATCATGTGCTGTCTGGTTACATTCTGGAACCCACTGTATAGAAAAAGGCCTCTAAAAAGACTGCTACAAATGTTTTCACTTTCAATCCTTGTGTTATTAGCACTCTGCTTTACCAAATGTATATTTGTCTGGTTACACAACCAAGAAGGACCAAGATGCAAGTAAAGCAGATCTCAATGATTTTAAGCACCCAAGAGTTTGGATCACTTGAGTAGCCTGTGATATTCAGGCTCCAAAGCCTTGTGTTCCCTCAAGCACCTTATCCAGACTAGGGTTCGGTGAGAAATTCACGGCAAATTTCTTACCGAGTTATTAACTAAGACCGCTTTTGGGGCTCTGTGGGTAACTTTCATTACAGGTTAATAACAGAACAGTTAATAACGAGTGAAGAATGAGTGAAGAATTGTGTAAGTAATTTGTCAACTGTAAATAAGTGTTAAAAAAGGTGCAATCCTAGTACCTAGAAGCCCCAGTCTGCTTTCAAGCCTTTCTTTGCCTGGATTCAAACGGGGGGCTCCATTGCAGTAGCTGCAACATCGATCGTGGGAGACAGAGAAACCAAGTCTTGCAGAACGGGTGAGGTGATATCAATAAATGAATGGATCTCGATCTTCAGTAGCGGTGCAGTGGTACTGGATGCCACTGCTTGCTTGGTGGTGAGGTGCTCAACTACCTCTCTTGAGACTTCATACTCGCTAGTTTCGTCGCCATCCTCTTTGAATTCATCATCCGACCCGGACTCGGAAATGTGGCCATTGCCATCATCTAGCAAGTCATCTTCTGAATCAGCTGGCAACCCCTTTAATTCTCGTAAGGTCTTCTTGTCAAGCATGCAAAATTTGACAGCTGGGCGGTACTTTGGTTTGCTGTCTTTTTGAACAGCCTCGGGCTAAGTTTGAGGTCATTAACGATGGGGACTTGGGAAGAGGTGCAAATTGATGACGCACCGAATGATTCATATACCAGTCTCAAACCTTGATAATGTCAAGCACAGATTGCACTTGCTGATTACCTCTTAATGGTGAGTTTAGCCATGTTATTGCAGAGTTTGTACGCTCGTCGGGCATTGAGTTGATGAGGCATGAAAAGATCTTGATAGCAAGTCGCTATTAGACAAGAAGCTGGATCAGAACTCGCAAGTCGATATTGATATGAAGCTGCTTCGTACCGCCAGAATGAGAGTGCGTGAGTCGTCTTGAATAGTTGTCCACCAGTCTTGTGGGTCCAGGCTCTTGACTGGGAGATTGAATGGAGAATCCCCCCTCCAGAAGGACTCGAGTTCGTCTTTGAATTTGAACGACACGTGCGCAATAATATCCTCGATATCAGTTTCGAGCTTCAAGCCCAAATCCAAGGCTAGCTTCGCAAAGAGCGGGTCTGCCTTTGTGATATCCTTCTCGGCTGCATTGCACATTTCAATGAGCGCTGCCTTGAGGAAATTCTTCATGATGTTGAAAGCGTCCTCATACTGGATATCTGGCTTGCTCGATGATGCTTGTTGATTTAGGCGGAGAGTTGGCTTCAGAATATTATGTCGTTTGTAACCTGATTCGAAGCGAGTATGAGTCCATCACTAATTACTAGTTGCAAACGATAAGCACTCACGGGGGTCAAGCATAAGCGCTGTGAAATAGATCGGGTTTCGATGAAACTTGTTGTATTGTCTGTTGTAGATTTCAATGACCTCATTTGCAACTGATCGGGGGATTCCTGTTTCGTTTTCACTCTTGTTGAAGAGCTCTTTAATTGAAGCGGCAATGGCGAGCCAAAAGATCATGACATCAGATGCATTGGCGCTTGTGGCTTCTAACGACCACAGTGCTCAAATCATTGGTGAAACAAGAGTAGTGTATTGAAGCAACGCAAGCTCAAGCACCTGGTAAGCGCCTGATGTACGACTTAGAAAGACTTCCTGAACAGTGTTGCTCTGGAAAGATAGTTCTGTCACCGTTTTGAAAATTGGCAAATCAGATGGACTTGCCTTAAACTTGATCTTCTTGCCTTGAACAAGTTGCCGAATGTGAGGTAAGTATGGCAGGAGCGCCACCGCAGACGTCCAGAGTGTACCAAACCGAACTTTTGAAACCTTCTGGAGTGCCTTGATGTCTTCTTCGGGGTTCAATGCTTTGTATGCCGCACGTATTAACGCGGTGGATTGACCCGACTTGCTAAAATGCTTGAGAGTACTCTTCATCAGAGTGATTGCCTATAACAAGAGCATCGGTCAGACTTGCAAATACTTAGAGTTGATACGTACTTACTGATTTGAACGCCGGGAGGCCACAAACATTTCCAATCATGTTTTGAAGGAAATGAACACAGTCCCAGATGTCGAACATTGTGGGAACCCTCTTAACTGCATCTGCACGGGTGGCCCATGTCACACTTGTGCTATCAGAGCAAAGGCACAACACATTCTCTTCTCCCACCCAAGTAATAGTCTGAGGGGACGATGATCGATATCAGTATCACTCCGTTGAGACCTTGATTCAAGTGAAGACAGAGCTTACCTTCATCACCTTGGAAAGAACCCATTCCTTTGTGTGCCTCTCTCCCGTTCCTTTGTGTCCTTCAACAAAGAATGTCTGTCGGTCAGGTGTGGTGATGTGGGTCGTGTAGAACGATTGGCCTCGGCGCATGTCTGACCCATCAAACATGAGCGTAAGATCTTGTTGGGACTTCAGAATCTTCAACTGCTCCTTTGAGATGTGCGCAGCCAACTTGGGAATGTGGGTATTGGAGAACATCGTTGAAGATGTTGGTTTATAGGTGCCATTAAGAGTAGTCACCAGCGCCTTCCATTCCGGAGAATCGACGATTGATGGGACCATCCCCCGAACACAGATCAATTGAGTGATCAATAAATCGACTCGATCCTGGAACAGCTGATTCTTTGCGGCCTTTTCCTTCTTCCCAGCACCCTTGATCTTCGAAATGTCGAGCTTGCTTTGAGATAAAGATGGTCCCGGAATGCCGTTGCCTGTCTCTGCAGTAGTGACGCTCAAATCTGCTCCAGCTGCTGCGGACTCCGAGGCAGAGATCCTGGCCTGAAGCGAGTCATCGGCCATCCTATCAATAACCTCCTGCCAAATGTCGTGGTAAGCTGGAGAGTTCCTTAGGTGGGGACACTCCTTCGCATGCTTGTAAACCCGGTCGACCCCAACATTTCCCTTCCTCGAGTAGTCACAGCCGGGCCGCCCGGGCGCGATACATGTCCAGTACTTTTCGCCTTTATCGTTCTTGTGCTGGACAGCCACTCTGTGCAGAAGTGGATCTTTGTGCCTGCCGGCATTGGTCTTTCGCACAGCATTGGCCACAGACGCTGAGCTTGACAGCTTGAGTGCCTTAGTCGGCACTCCGGCAGACCCAGCTGTATCAGCACGAGAACACTTTGATCTAGGCGTTGCGAAATCCGAAGGATTGGGTATCTAATATAAATGTCCTCAGTGATGAACTACGAAAGAAGAGATGAAATTTGCTGCGTACATCGACCCCAAAGTCCTTGTATACTTTCTCCAAGCCAATTATTATGTCACCAACCCACTTCACAATGACACTGTTCCCTGGATTCTGCGCAAGGTACGTCTTTAGAACGTCTTGTATAGCAATCAGTGGCCTTCCTCGCTCAGTGATTGGAATTATTCCGTCGCCCGTTGACCTTGATGCCCACCCAAACACCCTCTTCAAGTGCTCAGAGAGTGCTGACCCTTTGTCGCCTGTTTTCTCCAGGAGTTCTTCATCGAGCTTGAAATCAATGAACTCGGCATATTTAGACAGTTCTATTGGTTCTTCTGGCAGATCATGTGGTAGACGAGAGATGAGGAGCTTCATTTTATCCATAATTTCTGAGATTTCTGGTAAGAGCAAGGCATGGGCTTCCCCGGGTTCAGACATCGTTGTAGTCTGCTGCAGAGATATGCGGAGCGCGCTATCGATAATCACGGTGGGTTGATCAACACGGAAGCAGTCTCAATTTTTTACAATTCTTTTCACTGGTCGAAGGAGGGCCTCAGGGATGTTGTTATTAACCGGTTAATAACATGTTAATAACAGGAATAAATAACAGGTATAAATATATACCAAATTTCTCACCGTACCCTAATCCAGACTTTTCAATAGTTCTCTTGGCTTCCAAAGCCTTCTATACTGATCTATACCTTTCTTATTTCTTCTTGAACAAATCTTCTTTTCCCTGATGCCTTCTAGTAAGGAGCTATGACTTAACCATGCAACTGCTGAATATAAGCAAGTCTTTTCCTCCCTATTGTTGTGCTTACCAATGCACATAGCTTTGCACTGTGCTGTTCATTTTGTTACTGTGTCGTTCTAACTTAGTGGATTGGTGAACTCAGCTGATAGAACTAAAAAGATACATTGTATACCAAAGCTTCCATGACAGATAACTTGAACCTGTGGGAAGTGGCCGCTGCTTTGCACGGCAGTGGTCCGAGGCATTTTGCCTCCACCAGCACCTGAATTACTTTCCAGGTTTTGGCTTTGCCAAAGCATTTACTTGTTTATAGTGAATATGTGAAGACCCAAACTCTTAAACTCTTTATGAATCAAAATGAAGTGCTCT